>PVKS010028417.1:0-26484 GCA_004027875.1 Aplodontia rufa
TTGCAGCCTTTGAAGGTAAATGGATGGCTATGGAAGAAATTATGCTGAGTAAAATCAGCTTAACCCAGAGAAGTAATGGTCAATTGTCTCCACTCATCTGTGGAGGTTGGGACTAGACCCTGGCCAGAGAGAAAGTTGGACTATTATCATGTGTTAAATCAAGATAAGATGTAATGCTATACAACATAATTCTATTTTTAGAGATATTGTGGGAAGGGGAAGGGAGGGATAAGGGTGGGTAATTGGGGGGGCACTCCTGGGGGTAATTGTAATATCCAGAATCTATACACATTTTATATTATTTTGTTAAAAACTTGTATGGTTCTTCAAAAATAAAAATAAAAAATAAATAAAAGCCAAGAATAAATAAATAAAACAAAAGCCATTTCAACAGACATATATAGCAAAGAAGTTTAAAGGAAGTTCTTGAGAGTGAAAAAAATAATACTGAGATAAATGAGATATTGGATATTGAAATCTATACACACACAAAAACCAAGAAAATATTAAAACAATATATGATAAATATATGATACTGCCTCATCCTAATTTAAAAGTCAGTTGACTAATACAAAAACAATAATAATGATTGTGGATTTTATAACATGTTCAAAAAATATAAGACAGCAAAAACCAAAGCAAGAAAGGATAAAAATAAAACTATTATTGTTGAGACTGTTCTATTTCACACACAGTTTTATATATTAATTAAAGGTAGTGTGCAATGAGGTAAAGCTGTATATTATAATACCCAAACAACCATTAAAAATACAAAAGATTTGGTAAAAAGAAAACAGCATATAAAATGCGATATTAAGATATTCAATTCACCTTTAAAAAGACAAGAAAGGAAGAACAGAGAAACATAAAACAGGAGACAAATACTAACCAAAAATAAGATTGCATATAAAACATAAACTTCAATAGCAACATTATATCCAGAAAACACTACAATTACAAGGCAGATGTTGTTAAACTAGATAACAAAGCAATCAACTTCATATTCTTTGAAAAATAAACTTTAGATGTAAACAGGCAGGTTGGGAGAAATAAAGAATGCAAAAATATACATCAAAATACAGTGTCTAAGAAAGTCACATAACAGTGGGGACATATAAACATTAAACAAAGTAGATGTTAAACCAATGGATATTACCAGAAAATGAAAAGTGTTATATCACAATGATAAAGGGCATTACTGTATACATAAGGTCATTTCAAAAATTAAGCAAAACAATCCAAAATATGTATCAACTTAAGAATTTTGACTTATATTAAGGAAAAACACTAGCAAAAAGAAAAAATAGAAATGTTCACACGTATTTGGAGTGATAAAAATACAGACAAAATATAACATGGGTAGAGAAAATTTGAACAGCACTATCAGCTAAACTGAACTTAAACTACACAGATTACTAAACTCAAAAAAAGCAAAATTCACAAAAGATACATTCTTTTCAAGTATGCTGAAGAATATTCTATAAGATCATGTTTGAACATAACATAATATTCAATGATTTTATTAAAATCATACAAAATATATTCTGATTCTTTTTTGTTTGATACTTTATAATGAGGTCTAGAAATTTCATTCCCCATACCAATTATTTGGAAATTATGCAAAATCCTTTTAAATAATCCATTGGTTCAAAAAAAATCATAAAATATTTAGAATGAACAATAATGAAGATAACATGTAAACATTTGTGAAAGTAATTGAAATAATGCTTAGAGGAAATTTTATAGTTTTAAAAAACTTACACTAAAAATAAGAAAGGCGTAAAACTGATGAATTAAGTTGCCAAGTTAAGACTCTAAAGAAAGAATAAATTAGTACAAAATAACTAGGAGGAAGAAAGTAATAAAGTAAAACACAATGAAATAGAAAAGAAATAAAAATAATGAATATAAGCAAATACAAGATTGCATCATAAAAGATATGAAGAAAGGAAAACACATCACAGCACATTTTAACACTGTAATCCTAATTTCAAAACAAAAGACAGAAGTTTTTTAAGGAAATTTTTTTTACAAACCAGTATTGCTCATATAGAAGATATAAAAATCCCTAACAAAATGTTAGAAAACAAAGTCCACCAAATGTAAAAATAATTCAACATGGCCATAAAGTGTTTACCTGCAAAATGCAAAATAAGTTCAACACTAAAATTTCATATAATTAACAAAAATCATAAACAAAGAGGATAACAAAAATTAATGACCACCACAAGAGATGGAGAAAGGACATATCAGGTAAGTGAACACATGATTGTGAAAAAAACAAAATACTCCCAGCAATAGAAGAAAACCTGTTAAAACCTTCTAATAAAAGCTCATTCTAGTATCATTAATGCTAACATATTAAGCATTTTTCCTATATTGAGAAAAATAACCATGCTTACCACTTCTACTCGACATTGAACTAGGAATCCTAGACAGTACAATAAGATAAGAAAAATAAAAGGCCTAAAGAGTGGAAAGGAAAAAGTAAAACTTTTTTTGGTTTTTTCTTCCTAGACATGGTTATTTAGCACATTTACACATAGAAATAAGTAAGGCTAAATGATACAAATGCCAATATACACAGTTCATTTATTAATTTTTGACTTCACAATGGTACAAAAGTGATCAGCATTCAGTAGAATTTTTACTTGGATATGTGTTACAATAATATCTGTGATACTGTAGAGAGACAGAACAGCTTACAGTCAGCCATGGAATCAAAGTGTAAACAACCAACACCCTAGAGAGTACTATGTTGCTAAGCTATGATGTTCTACAGATTAGGTTTTCTAAATGCCACTTCAATCTAGAATATCTTCAATTTAAAACAGGTTTATCAGAATATAACTTCATCATAAGTCAAGGTGCATCTGTTTATAAAAGTCAATTTTATTTTTATTAGTGTATTACACTTGATTTTGTTTATATCAGCAATAGTTGGAAATTATATTTAAAACAATACCATTTATAACAGGATCATAAAACATCAAATATTTAGGAAAAGTATGATAGATATATAAGATCTTGACAATGAAAGCCATGAAATAAGAATAAAGACCTACATAAATAAATGTTTAATATGCATGTAAATGAACTAGAAGTCTTAATAAGTAGGCTTTCAACTTCTCTAAAATTGATTTATACATACATGTAAACCCAATGAAACCTCAGCAAGTTTGTTTGGGGGTGTTTTTGTTTTATTGGTACCAAAATTGAACCCAGGAGTACTTAACCACTGAGCAACAGAGCAGAGCCTCATCAAGTTGCTTAGGGCCTAAATTGCTAAGGCTGGCCTCAAACTTGCAATCCTCCTGCCTCAGCCTTCCAATTTTCTGGGACTGTAGGCATGTGCTACCACTCCCAGCTTAGCAAAGTTTTTATAAAACTCTGACATGTGATTCTAGAACCTATGCAGAAGTATGAAGAATCTGTAGTTACTGATACAATCTTTAAAAAGAGTAAACCCAAAGGATATACAGGACCTAATTTCAAAATTTTTAAAAATCCCTTAGTAATTAAGAAACCATGGTATTGGTATAATGACTGTACTGTGGTCTGAATGTATCCCTCAAAATGCATGTGTTAGAAACTTAATCCCAAATGGAATGGTGTTAGCAAGTGGGGCCTCTGAGGAAGTATTTATATCACCAGGGCAGCCATCATGAATGGACTAATGCCACTATTAAAAGGGCTTTGGGGAGTGGGTTCATTCTCTCTTGTCCTTCCACTATCTGCCATGAGAGGTTGCAGCAAAAAGCCCTCACCAGAAGCCAAAACCATGATCTTGGACTTTCAAGTCTCTAGAACTATGAGAAATAAATTTAGTGATGGTCCAATTGCCTGAGATGAGAACACCAGTAGAAATGTGGACCAAAAAGACCCTTCTAGCAAGTTCTCAGATGGAAATGAGGGACGAGGGATTGGAAATTGCAGGAAGGATCATCCTTACCGTAAAGCAAAAAGAAGCTGGCTGAGTGATCTGCGTCCTAGGACTCTGCAGGAGGCAGAACTTAAGAGCAATGAACGAGAATATTTATGAGAAGAAGAAATCACTAAGCAGCAAAGCATTCAGGGTGCTATGTTCTCTTAATTGCCAATAGTAAAATGTGAGGAGTCAAAATGATTTTTAAATGGAATTTATAACTAAAGGAAAGAAGAATGTAAAGGTTTGGAAAATTTTCGGACAGGCCATGTAAAGAAAAAAAGGCATGTTTAGGGGCTGGAGTGGTGGCTCAGCAGTTATGGCACTTGCCTGGCATAGGCGAAGATGCGAGTTCGAACTCCAATACCATGCACACAATGAAGTGTCGGAGCAACAGAAGCCGTGTGAGAAACTAAATAAAATTGATTCTCTCTCTCCCTCTTTCTTTCTCTCTCTCCCTGTTGCTTTCTTTGAAAAATAAAAAAAGGCGCATTTAGGAGAAAAATGCAAGTGTGTGGCCAAGCAACCATTTGATAATGAGAATAGTATGGATACTAGGTAGCCAGATGCTATTCAGAATGACAATGGGGGAGTGCCCCAGAAGGCATTCTGGAGATCTTCACCATGGCTGCCATGGCCATTGCAGCCCCAAAGGACCAGGGCCTTGATGGCAAAATGGTTTCAAGGGAAGGGCACAGGGCTCTTTGTTCAGAGCAGCCGTAGGACTCTGCTCCTGGCATTCCAGCGTACTTGCTCTTTGGCTGCTGCAAGTGTGGCTCAAGAAAACCCAGGTGCAGCTGGTTCACTACTCCAGAGCGCATAAACGATGAACTTAGGCAGCATCCATGTGCTAATGCACAGTACCCAAAATGCAAGCTCTGTGGACTCATGTCTTCCTCCACCTAGATTTCAAAGGATGGGTCAGACCACCCTGAAGGCAATAACTAGTGGAGTTATGGAAACAGAGCCACCTCCATGACCCTAGAACACAGAGCTACCAGCTTGCAATGGCAACCTGGAAATGCTGCAGAAATGCACTCAGTGTGAGAGCTAGAGTACGGTCCACACTTAGAGGCTGCCTTAGGCCTTGGCAGCCTAACCAGCAACCCCAGGGCACCTGGAAGGCAGCTCATGGAGTCAGATTATTTTCAAGCCTTAAGAGTTCATGGTATTTACCCTGCTGGGTGACCTCTTCCTCTTCGTTTTTCCTGTCTCATCCTTTTGGGATGGTAATATCTGTCCTATACCTGTCCCACCCATGTATTTTGGAAGCATGTAACTTGATTTCACAGACTCACAGCTGGAGGGAAATCTGACACTACAATAACTTAAGACTTCTAAGGGTTACTGGGATGAAATAACATTATGTGATGGAGATGAATTTGGGGGGACCCAGAGCAAAATGTTATGTTCTGCATGTGCCCCTAAAAATTCATGTATTAGAAATTCAATCCCCAAATACAACCATGTTGGGAAGTAGGATCTTTGGGGAGGTGTTTAGGTTATAAGAGCTCAGCCCTCACAAATCAATCTTGGTTTCCACAAGGATTCCTAAGTCTATTAGAAATCAGATGTCATTCTGCAACAGTAACTATGTTCTTACACTTCCTGCTGTAACATTTCACTTATGCTCATTAACATACAAATACACACACATGCAGTGGCACTCCCCTGTCCAAGGTTAAGTGTGGACATTGTTTTCTGTGACTTAGCCTTGCTCTAGCCTGCCCTAGGCCTGGGAATTGGAACTACTAAATGCTGTTGCTGAGCACTTAAGCTATCCAGGAATTCTTCCTGAGTGGTTACAATGCAGTGGCTGCAAAGCTGGGAGTTAAGGAGATCACAAGCAAAAGGAGCAGAAACTAGAAATGCACCAAGTCATAAGGCTCTCACAGACTGCTGTAAGTCCTCATTTCCCCATAAGGAATCCAAAGAAGCAACCACCAAGTATGGATAGTCCAGAACAAGTGCCAGAGCAACCAGAACCCTGAGGAACTGGCCACCATCCTAAAGATGTTGGTCATGGAGTTTGCCACATGATGGACTATCCTTTCCCCAAACCCAAGCCTGTCCAAATGAGCAAGTCAGTTCTGACCTTCTCAGGCTGGCTGAATGCATCAGAACTCATCTGAGACACAGTAAGGGCAATTATTTGTGAACTCACTGGAATATTCACATATAAAGAAAAGAACCTACATCATGTTCACCTAATCCTCTTTTCAAAGAGATATATTTGAATGAATCAAGATTTATATCTCTAACTGTAATCATTCTAAAGGCAAGATGGAGAATTAACAGTGTTTCACTTTGGGGGATATTATGTAAAGTTAATATAAATTATTTACATTATTATTTTAAAAATCATATCTATAAATCTGCTGTTTCTCTCCAGACTGTGTGCAGATTTATAGATCCTATGCAATATAAATGAGAATGAGGAAGCAATGACCTTATTCAATACTCTCCTGTTACTCAGAGTAAATGTTCTGTACACACACCTCACTCTTTGATAAGGCCACCCCGGTTCCAGCAGCTGCTCCCTGAACCTACCAGGTTCTGAACCTCCATCCCTCATTGCCTTAGCACAAGTTACTTCTCATTCAGAAGCCCATTCAATGCCTCTCTTTATCATCTTCCTCCCTTACTGCCTACTCAAGCATCACCTTCTCTTTGAAACATTCCCATCTTTCCAGGGACCCTGACCTTAGAGCTGTCTCAACCATACTCAGTTTCTAATTGCCTCATACAGCTTGAGTATCCCTACAAAAATGCATGGAACCAGAAGTGTTCCACTTTTGGATTTTTTTTTTCAAACATTGGAATATATGCCTATACAAAATGAGATATCTTAGGGATGGAAGCTAAGTCTAAACATAAAATTCACTTATGTTTCATATATGCCTTAGATATACAGCCCAAAGATAATTTTAAACAATATTTTTAGTGAACCTGCATGTTTGGCTGCAACCTATCACATAAGATAAGGTGTGCCATTTTCCACTTGTGGCATTATGCTAATGCTCAAATTGCTTTTTTATTTCGGAATTTTCAAATTTCTGATTTGGAGATTAGGAATGTTCAACCTGTATTGGACTTAGCTGTTTTTGCATTAGAGCGATGTTATGGGAGTATGACTTGTAGGACTACATGGAGACCCACTCTCAGAAGGGCCTATACATGGTTTAATGCTGTGTTGTCACTGTCTTGAACAGGTATCCTGTAAACAAAAGTCTGATAGGACAAAGAAATACCTCGTGAGCAGAAAGTACAGACATTGTGTTTTCACCATTCCTTTCTATTTCCTTTGCATATGGTTTTCTCAGTGCCTCCTGAAGACAGAATTCCACAACATTTGGGAATTGAGCAAGACTCAAAGAAAGTACAGGGTGAATGCACTACATCCGTCACTGAGAAGCAAGCAAGCAGGGCACTGACTGCCTTGCAAGGACATCTTTCCATTTGAAATGGAACTTGATCTGCATGCAGAAAATAGCACCAAGCACTTATCCTTCAAATCACAACACAGAAGGAAAGGAAAGATGAAGCAACCTGTAGGTCATTTTCCTTTCAGGCCCTCCATATTTACCAATAATCAATAGGTAGAAAGTACTGCGTAGAAAGTGAACATATCATGAAGTGAATTAAAAACTGAGTTTGATGTAGTGTTTCCACTATTCTGGAGAGAACAGAATTGTATAATTTCAAGGATTCCACATATAAGTGCCCTCATACTTACCAGCATTGTATAATAGAAGATGAATGGTAAATTCCATGCTAATGATTTAAACTTTTATTCATTCCTTACTTTGAATGATATAAGTGCCAAATAAAAAGAATCATAAGTGGAGACACTGCAGAAATAAGGAAAATGCTTATAGACTATTTAACTGCACTTTTTTCCTGCATTAGATCCTGTAAACTGACGACATCAGTACCCTGAGCACAGGAATACTGTTTCATTTGTGGCTATATGAGGGCAGCACTTAGGCTACTCTTTTATGTTCAGTTTTCAGTGAATTCTTGCTAAATATAGAATGTAGTGGACATAATGGAGAAGAATCTTAGGGTCCAAAGCCAAGAAGACAATCACCCCACTCTCCACTCTGAGCTGGACAGACTATACCTGGGGTATTACAAAAAATGTCAGGAGCCACATTTAAAAAGAGACAGAGGAAAATCTCATCAAAAGGTACTGAGTTCAAACTATTTCAGTATCTTACTATGTATGTAAGCAAACAGAAGTTAATTAACCTTTATAAGCCTCAATTTTCTCTTTCAAAAACAATAGGAATAATAGGGTACTTAAAAAGACAATTTAAGGGGCTGGAGCAGTGGCTCGACAGTTACGGCGCTTGCATGTCATGCACAAGTACACGAGTTCAAACCCCAGCACCAGAGAAACGAAAGTCACATTAAAAACTAAAATAAAATTGATTCTGTCTGTGTCTGCATGTCTCTCTGTCCCTGTAACTTAAAAAAAAAAAAGACAATTTAAGTGGGAAGTATTTTGCAAAATCTCATGCTCTGTACATGTGTTAGTTATTACAATGTCAGCTAGCAGGTGTCTACAGGAGACTAAGGCTCACACCCATACCTGGGGAGGCAGAGAAGACCCAAGCAAACAGCTAATGAAGACAAAGAATTGAATGTCTGTCACAGGATAAGTGAAGTTCAAAAACCAACATGAGGAAGAATTTCCATGAGGCAAGCATGGGCCTCCCTAGAGAGAGTATGTTTCCTCTGCTGGGGAGAGTACAGAAGTACTCAACAGAGGTCTGAAGAAACACAACATCAGATAGCATTGGTCACAAAACAACAATAATGATGGTAGAAGATATTGTTTCTTGGCACATCCTAAAGACCAAGCAAAAGGAGAGGCACTTCATATATGTCATCTTTTTAAATCATTACAAATCCACAGGGAATATTCCTATTATTCTCACTACTGAGAGGAAAGAAGAAAATTTAATTAATCTGTGATCAGTGAGCCAGTTGTCTTTCATGGAATTCTCTCCAAAATCTAAGATTCAGAAAACATGAACTAAATATTTACCCAAATGCTAAAAGAAATAAGAACGATTATAAATCTAATTGTGAAAGACTCCCAAAATGACATCCTCAATTTCACACAAACATGGCAAAGTCCACCTGGATCACGAGAAAAACTAAAAGATATACTACATGTGCTCAAGAGGATTACATCATTATAATGATGTAATTAACAGTCTTAATTAACCAAATTATACTGTTATGTTGTGTGTGTGTATGAATACATAACAATGAATCTCACTAGTATGTATAATTATATTGCACCAAAAAAATTTAAAAAAAAAAATCAAGGAGATGGGAACGTTTTGTTTTTCCTGGAGCATCAACACAGGTACTGAGTTCCCAGCCTTCCTCCATCTGCTCCTTCATCTGAGGAAACAGTCAGTGCTCCAGAGCTGTCTGCAGTGAAGATCCCTGAACATGGGCCTCCAACATGGCAGGGCAAGTGGGAGCCAGGCCAGCCAGACAGCACCTTTGTCCCACTTGAAGATTCGCTGTACTGTTCTTTATATCTCAACATCTTGAAAATCACCCTGGGAAAGCCGTATCTGGGCACTTAGAAGTAGAGCAGGTGTGAAATTACCTTTAGTGGCTCACTGTTCACTTCCCTACCACTTAAGCCCAAAATATAACTGAAATCTGCATCTGCAAAAGCAGAGCTGCAATGCTCATTTAAATGTTTCCATTATCAAAAAATTACTCGGGAGTCTTGTAAGTGCTCTGTGTGCTACCTGTTAGGATTGTTTTGAAATGACATCACCACAAATTTTAATAGAAAATTATGTACTGGAAGACAGTCGACTCTGTCTGCTATTCCGAAAAGCACTTCAAACTCTTAATCTTCTTACATTCATTTCAAGTAGGTAACAAAGTACTCCATGAGTACAAATGCATTTCTAATACACTTTTTTCAAAAAAGGGAAGGCCAAGACAAAGACCTGAGAATCACTGAAGGCACTTAAAATTAGAAGTGAGATGCTATCATAGCCATAACTGGGATCTAAGACCATCCAGCTGTTGCTCTCCTTCAAATTGGTGGTGGCATTGTAAGCACCTATACAAATGCCTTAAAACACACACAAAAAAAGAATTAGACCAAACCATCAAGTACACGTAGGAAGAAATGAGACTCATGAATGTTTCATTAGGATAAAAATGTCCAAATACAAGCTTTGCCGCTGAAAACAGTTCTTTTGCTATCTGATCGGGAGTACAACACCTTATCTCTTCACATCACCGGAGTAGTTTCCATATTTGAAACTACATAATATATTACACTTTAACACCTATCTGCTTCAAACACAGAACAGTAACACCCACACGGCATAAATCATACATGACATCAAATTAAGTTTTTAAAATAATGTTATGAACACCAGGAAAAGATTCTAGGGGTCCATTTTTCAAGTTCGTTTTGCTACTGCCCACGTAGAAACTCCTACTTTGCCTCACCACTGGTTCCTTTCAATTAAATAAATCAAATGTATACAAAAGACTTTTCATGCATGAAAGGTAACACATGCTTCTGCTCAGATAGGAGTGGCATATGCAACATGATCCCCAGACCTGGCCTGTCCTCCAAGCGCCTTTACAGGGCTGCTGCCTAGCTTCTCCTCCACCTTCAACATCTGTGTCATCAGTGCTTCTGGTGCATGGGTAGAAAGGATGGAGAGGGAGTCCCCACAGCACCTGTGCATCCTCTCTTTTTGGCAGCACAATCATACCACATTGATGAAATAATCTATTGGCCTGTACCTGAGCACAGATACTATTTGGGTCATTTGTATATCCCCTCTGACTAGCACAGCCATGGAAACTCAATTTACACCAAATACATAAACACAGATTAGAAAAAAAAAAGTCAAATTTGCCTTCTTTTTTGGTAATCCTAGTAATGGGTGTTGAAGGAAATACAAATAAAAACTAAAATTAAAGAATCTGGATTTTTTTTTCCAATTCATATCTTTAATTCATCCTTCCTCAAAAGAAGGCTCTTTACCCTTTTCTCAACTCCTGCTTTGTCCTTCCCCTCCCCCAGCTAGGGAGCTTTCATGCATGCAATCTTCCCCTAGCTTCTATTTAAACCCGTACAACAAATACACTTTTATGTTACTTATTCACCATTACCCTGCTTTGTCTTGCTATGAATGTAGCATATATGAGATAATGTTTTAGTTAGCCTTCTTGCTTCTGTGACCAAAAAAAAAAACAAAAAACCCCAACAATAGCCATTTTAGAGGAGGAAAAGTTTATTTGGGGTTCATGGTTTCAGAAGTCCCTGTGCAAAGATAGCTGGCTCCATTGCTCTGGATGTGAAGTGAGGTAGAATACCATGGTGGAAGAAGAAAGCAGTTCAGGACATGACAGTGAGGAAACAGAGGTCTCTGCTTAGTCAAAACATATACCAAAAGGCACCCCAATGACACACCTCTTCCAGCCAAACCCTACCTGCCTACAGTTACAACCCAGCTAATTCCCATCTGGGCATGAATGTACTGATAAATTAAGACTCTCATAATCCAATCATTTCACCTCTAAGCTTTCTTGCATTGTTTCACACATGGGCTTTTGTGGGATAACTCATTTCTAACCATACCAGATACCTATAGAAGAATAATTATCTCATTCCATTATTCTCATCATGGTAGCAAAGACCCATTGGGAGAAGGGAAGGGATGGGGCATGTTTGGCATGATACAGCTAAGATAAACTTCTCTTATTTATCTGGAATTCAAATATTATTACATAGATATATAACTCACCTTCTCTGATTATCAAGTTGTGTGTCTCGATTATTTTGACCTTGGCAAGAGAGGAAAAGCTAAGAGTTTTCTGACAGGTATAGAACCATTTTAATTTTTTAATTTTTTTTCTTTGAGAAAACAAAGGAGAGCCTCCTTTCATACCAATTAAGGAACTATCAGCCAATCACTCTGAACCCAACATGGAGATTTGGGTCTTTGGTTTCCTGAATCTCAGGAATGTTAAAGGACCAGGCTATGGCCAACTGCACCTCTGTAATCATCAGCAATCTAAAGAATACATACCCCAGGTTTCACCAAGTAGTAATGTTATTTATGTTATTTTCTTGGTGTGAGGTGTCCCTACCAGAGGACTCAAAAGAGTTCCCCCAGTATCAGCTAAAGCCATTTCTCTTCCTGAGATAAGAGAAGGAACCAGTTAGCAAGAATTGTATAAATAATTCCAGGCTGAGACAGGAAGATCCCCAGTTCAATGTCAGCCTCAGCAATTTAGCAAGATCCTATCTCTAAATAAAAAAACAAAGAGCTGCAGATATAGCTCAATGATAAAAAGCCCCCATATTCACTCCCCACTACCGGAAAGAGAAAAAAAGAACTGCATTTAAAAAAGACCATAACTTCAAAGGGTGAGGGGAGGGAAAGGGGAAATGCTGGGGAGTCGTATTGGCCAAATTATATTGTTAAATTGTGTGCATATATGAATATGTAACAACAAATCCCATTATGTACAACTATAATGCACCAATAAATATCTTTTTCTTCCCCTACAACTCTGTCTCATGTCAAATTTATCTTCCGCTAATAAGAAATTTATGCTCTCCACTGTTACTTCTACTACCACATTCTGTTTCTCTCACCAGCTATGAGCAACATAAAAAGAGTTTTGATACTCTTACTTTTTTTGGTAACCAGGTATGGTACAGGTACACATGATATTAAAACCAAACAAACCACATATTTACAAAACAAAGTTACAAAATAAAGTAAGGTCAGGCATTTGAAAAACTGTAAATTCAAAAAAAACCACACACACACAGGTTTTAAACTGACTTGTTCTGCAATGTATTAGGTTTCAACTTTAATCACGCAGTGAGTACACTCTATCATCTACGTGAGCTTCAGAAAAGAACTGTTGCGGGGCTGGAGCGGTGGCTCAGCAGTTTCAGTGCTTGCTTGGCAAGCACGAGGACCCGGGTTCAAACCCCAGCACCACGTACACAACTAAGTGTTGGAGCAACGAAAGCCATGTGAAAAACTAAAATTGTTAAAAAAGAAAAGAACAGAACTGTTGGGGACACCTGATTCACCCAACAACCAACAACAGTACACATGCTGAAAACCACCAAGGGCAGGGAAAAGAACTGGCCTTGATGAGGGTGAAGTACAAATTCTTAGATCAGATTTCAGCTCTAAAGAGAGAGACTGAAGAAATGCATTGCTTCTTTTAGGCAGAAGCCGCAAGGCCAAAGTCTAGCACCAAGGTGTCCCATGCTTTCTGGCCATTTTCTTCCCTCTTCATGAGAGTTAGCACATATAGTTCTTGCCGCCTCAGACTGCAAGCCAATGGCATGAGTTACATCCTTTTTTTATGACCATTCTGGAGCTAACTCATCACACCTGTTAAAGCAGATGGGCCTAAGACAGCAACACCTTCATCTAGACCCAGCGATAACGGGTAATTCTCACACACCCACGCAGAGCCGAGTTCTGCCTTTGCAAGGAAGTCCTGAATTGTGCTACTCCTCTCTCTTGTGGACAATGTAAACACAGATGAAAATGAATGCAATCCATGTTCTTTTCTACTTGGCCGACATAGCACAGCCACATCATTACCACAACATTGCTCTGAAAAGTCAGCTGTAGGCCTGGGGTTTCCTGATATCAGTGTGCTCAGGAGGGGAACAGGCTCAGCAGAGGTGGTGCTGAAGTGCATACCTGCCTAAGGGAGGAGAGCAGGGGAGAAGAAAGAGGCCAGAAGTATGGGGCAGCAGCTACCTTCATTAGCTGATGGCCACATAAAAGAAAGGATGAGATAACCACACCCCTCGGTCCCCTGCCTTAATTAAATGTTTAAAACCATTTGAAAAATATTGACTGAGAGTTTTTTAAATGACTTTAGCCACTAAAATTGCTATAATTATTATGTATTTCCTATTGAGTCATTTTAAAGAAATCAAAATTTTATAAAGGTTAGTTGTAGATCCAAAGTAACTACATTTACACATTCAGAATAAACACTAATATTGCCGATTCACAATAACAAAATCATTTTAAGAAAAGAGAAGCTTCCTCTACACCGTCTCCTACCACAGAAAATATACAATAGTCCCATATACCAGTAGCCAGAATTTAACACTGCTTGGGCTTTCAAAAACCCAGTTTACCACATTTTATTTTTCTTCTCACATTATCTTTCTTTTCTTTCTTCCCTAGAAAAAGTTGAAGGGACAGAAATAAGATGGGGATAGGTCAAGAGACCTATGAATCAAAACAGGCGAATTTTCACAAATCAGAGCATACTGTTTTTCCTAGGACTCTCCCCAGAATAAAAGAAAAATAGAAACTCAACTCTTAAGTTTTAGGTGATTTCTCTTGCTTAATGCAAAATTAAAGACAAACCAAAAACAGCAGCATGCCTCAGCCTAAAGACTTTGGTGGGGGGCATTAGTTTCTCATTTTCTTATCTGTTTTCCAGGCCTTCCCAGATTGCAAGCATTCATGGGGTGGTGAATGCATCTGAGTCTACCACGTAGTACTCGTCCCTCTGGCATTTAACACTCCATCCCCTCAGTGAACATCTGGAGAGCCTGGGCAAACAGATCTTCATTTCCCAAAATGTGCACTGACGCCTGGGCTCTCTAGGATGGTAATAGATTCTGCGTAAAATAAGAATCTCATAAATTCATTTGCAAACTGCCCTGTTAAAAAAAATCTTACTTCAGAACTTCTTGGAGACTGAGAGATGCATTTGGGGAATTTCTATCAGTGGGGAATGGTAAGAATGGTCAGTAGCATTTCCCAAGACTTATCTGACTACTAAATCCTCTGGGGTTATAGGTCACTAACATTTGTTCTACAAAACACAGCTGAAGAAAAAAAAAAACACAGAATTAAAATACATATTTGTGAAGTATTTTATCTAAATTTTAAATGGCAAATGGAAGTGTGTTAAGTATCATGAAGAATCCAAGCAACTAGAGAAGGAAGACAGAAGTTATTGTCCTTTAGCCAGATAAACTTCTGATGGTTCACTTAGCTTTATTCATTTGATTAATAAAAATAAAAATACGTCATTGACTGTTTTTTACCACACTAACCTACTCTGTTTCAGAAAACCAGAACTTTGTTTTGGTGCCCCTTATCTAACTTCTTTCCATTCCTGCTCCCCCCTGCCCTTTCTAATCTCAAGGGACTACTATACTATTCCACTCCACTCTTTGAGACTCACTTCTCAGTTTTCACAAATGAGTGAAAACAATCGTCTTTCTGGTTTATTTCACTTAGCGTAATGACCACTTCCAATCACATTGCAGAAAATAAGAGTCAGTTTTTTTTATGGCTTGATAATATTCCATTGTGTTTATGTATCATATTTATCCATACATCCACTAACAGGCACCTCAACTGTGCTGCAATAAAAGGATTTCATCTATTTGGATATCTGCCTCCTAGTGGAATCACAGGAACATATGACAGTTCTCTCTTTAGTTCTTAAAGGAATCTCCATAATGTTTTTCATGGGGCTATATTAATTTACATTCCTACCAACAATGTATAAGAGTTGCCCTTTCTCTACATCGTCACCAGCATTTGTCATTTCTCATGGTTTTGGTAACAGCCATTCTAAGTGAAATAGAATCTCATTTCAAAATGACTAGAAAAGAATACAGAATGGGCTGGAGCAGTGGCTCCGCAGTTTCAGGGCTTGCCTGGCAAGACTTAGTGCACAGGTTTGAACCCCAGCACGACGTACACAACAAAGTATCAGAGCTGGAGCAGTGGCTCAGTGGTTACTGTGCTTGCCTGGCATGAGCAAGTACACAGGTTCAAACCCAACACCCACATACACAACTAAGTGTCAGAGCAACGAAAGCCATGTGAAAAACTCAACAAAAATTGATTCTCCCTCACCGTCCTCTTTTAAAAACTTTTTTTAAATGATTAATGCTTAAAGAGATAGAAAAATTTACTACCCTGATTTGATTAGTACACACAAATACATGTATCAAATTATCATAATATACCCCATAAAGATGCATGAATACTACATCTCAAAAATAAAAAAACAAAATCCACCCACTTATCTCTTTTTTTTTTTTTTAAGAGAATGAGTCAATTTTTTTTTATCTTTTCATCTGGTTTTTATTTTTTCTCTTCTTAGTTGAGTATGTGGTGCTAGGGATCAAACCCAGGTCCTTATCCATGCCAGGCAACCACTCTACCACTGAGCCACCTCTACAGTCCCACTTAGTTGTCTCTGTTTTACACATGAGAAAACTGAGGCCCAAAGAAGTTATCTGCCTTGACTTAGACCATTCAGTGAGAAAGTGGCAAAATACAGAGTAGGAAATCCAATGTTCCATTGGGCTAACATTCCCCAAAATAATCTCTATCAATATGGATATATTTATATATGCAAAAATAAACTACAAAATCTGAATAAGTATCTATTTAACTCAGGTTAAAATACCAATCATCTGATTAAATTATAGTAAAACCTATTAATTACTATTCTGCAAATCTGGCATTTAATATAATTCAGCTAGGTGGAGGTTAGCATTTACCTTGCATTATTTATGAAGAAGGAACACATCTAATGTAAACATAATTATCACCGGATATACTGAATTCATACACGACAGACCAAAAAATAATTTTCAAGTATCTTAACACACCAAAACTCATTTTTCATCTACCTTTAATCTATTAAAACATTTGTGATTTTTTTTATATCTTGAGAAACATACTGACTTACTGAAATATTGTGTAACGTGTTGTGTTCTATATATCTTGAAAAATATACTGGATATATATATATATATTTTTTTTTTTAAGCAAAAGCAGTCTTGGGCTGGGGTATAGCTTAGGTATCACCTACCTAGGAAGCTCACTTAGCATGTACAAGGCCCTGGGTCCAATCCCCAGCACCAAAAATAAATAAAAGTAGCTTGGGTTAGCATTGTGTATTTTCTATTGTGTCTCATCTGGTCACCCTCCAAAAGCCAAGGTTTTGTTCAGAGTGAAATAGAGTTAACAGTTAATATATTAAAAGTAACAATATAAGAGAAAATCACAAGGTGGAAGCCTGAAAGTAATTACATCTATCTTATGGAAGGAGTGAGTAAAAATCTTTGCCTTATTGAAAGAAAGAACATGCACTTTGCAAGAGGTCTCTTCCCCTGCACCGATCCCTTCTTGATCCACTCTCTGGGCAGAATCCCCTCTGCTCCTCCTGGGAGACCTCTTCCTTTTGGGTGAGAATTTGTCTTTCTCTGGAGGATCCTCTCTCTCTACTCTCTGGGACACCTCCACCCTGGGTGGGGATCCTCACTACACTCTCAGGGTCATTCTCTCTACCCATGGGAACTGTGAAAATCTGTCCCATTGTCACAATATTATCTAACCAATGTGTCAATGATGCCCTAATCCATTAAGGTTACAGTGAAGTAGCAAAGAAAAGAAAACAACTAAGGAAGAGAAGGAAGGCGTTATTTCCAGGACTGGCCCCGCACCAGGTATATCTATATCTCACAAGCCCATCAAACTAAGTCTGTCCGCATCCTCACCCTCACCAATACCTATTTTTGGTCTCAGCTGTTAACACCAGCAATTCACCTGATAGCTAAACAAGGACTCTGGGATCCACTTGCTTTCAGAACCCACATGCACTTAATCTCCAAGTCTGTTGCTTTTTCTGAAATCATTTTGTTTTCTTTTTAAAAAAAAAAAAATATAGAGTCTGAAAATTAGATTTACCCCCAAGACCCCCCCCCCCAATTACCCACCTTTATCCCTCCCCTACGCTTCCCAAAACATCTCTAAAAATGTATTAGGTTGTAGACCCTGGCCACTGAGAAAGGAGGTCTAGTATCATGTTTTAAATCCAGATACAGTGTAATGTTCTAAAATCATTTTGATTGTTTCTTGCCTGAATATTTCAAAATGTCCTCCAACTGGTCTGCATGCCTCTGGTCTTTTTGTACCTTTTCATTTATATTCTATTCAAGACACCAATTCCTAGAGATCTTGATAAAACTTGAAACTGACTCCTAACATCACACCACTGCTTAAAACTCTTCAGTAGTACCATATGATCACCAGGACAAATCCCAAACTCCTTATCATATGTTCCAATCTCACCTTGGACCACTGCCCAGCCTACCACCATTGCCCATCACTCTGTATGGTCCACAAGCCACTTGTAGCTTCCTGAAATGACTGCACTATTTCTTTTCTTGATTTATTTGTTCAACATAGTCTTACATATTGGAGGAAATTGTTGTTACATATTTATGCATAGATGAATATTGACAAAGTAAGTTAAAGACTAATCCTAGTCCAGGATCTCCCCACTTTGACCACTTCCTGCTTCCATGTCTCCTCTGCTTTACCCCCATGTTATAGATAGAAATAAGCATATACATGTATATTAATTTTTAAATTTTCTGATCCTCTCTGCACTATTTCCTATCTGAGTGTTTATGTTCCTCCTGTCTCTTCCTCCTCACCTTACCCTGCAGGATTCAGCTCAGGTATCACCTCCTATGGAAGCTTTCCCATCTCCTGGAGGAGTCTCGCCTTCCATTCTCAGCGTTCTCCTGATACCCCATAGTTTCTACTGCTCTTTAACACTGCTTCCTAGTTCTTCCTTCGCAGTGTGTTTCATCCTTAAGAGCAGAGACAACGCCTTACCCATCTGTGTAAGCCCAGTTCCTAGCACAGTGCCTGTTACAGAATGCATAAAGTAAACCGTGATGAGGAGCACAGACCCAGCAGGCCTCCTGAGTTCACCCCACTCCTGAGGAGCCCTGCCAAGTGCTAGGTAATGGCACTGGGTAATCGCATCAATTTTTGCCATGCACTCGAGATTAATTTAAACTTCACTAATTTTGCTGGCCTTTCCAAGTTGGTTTTAATTAAAGAGGTTTTCTCTGCTAAGATATTTTATAGAGTGTTTCTGGGACAAAATTATTCTTATATGTACCTCAGTTCTCTGTTACTTTCCATGGGTGGAGTCTTCTGCAGTAAAGGACAGTTTTTAATTTTTTAAAAGTTCTTGTTGAAGACACTTCTAAGCAGAATATTACAGCCACCTGTTTCCATTCAATCATAGCTCCTTTCCTCAGCCAAACTTTGTAAGCTTGGTCCTAGGCCTACTGCTTTTTTCTTTCTTTGGAAATAATTTGAGGGGGAAAAAAAACCCACTTAGCCATTCTGGAGTGAAAGGAAATTGGAAATGATTAAAACATACTCTACATGGAGGTGTAACTGCTTTTGGCTCAGAATAACCAACATAATTCAAAAATGCATTCAAACAACATTTCAATTTCATAATTAGCATAGTCTTTCTTTGGAGACACAGTTCAACCAGATTAAAGCTAAATAAAAATATTTTCAAGGTTAAGAAAAAAGACTGAAGCTATCACTTCTGAGTAAATGTAATCAGCATAATATTCTAGCAGAACATCACAATTATTATAATACATAATAATAATAAACATTTCTGCCATTGAGGCCCTTAGCAGCAGAGAAAAAAAAAGTTTGCCCCATGGGCTTGTAATCTAAATTAAACAAGCAATATGAGTCACACAAGTTTCACAGGTAAGAGTTAATTAACATTTTATCCCAAGCAGAGAAGGAAAAGGGAAAGAAAATTAAAATCAATATTAACAGCATCAGAATTCACTTCAGACCTTACAGGAGTCATATGTAATATGAATCTAATTTAAGAAGCTGGTAACAATAGCAGGTCCAGCTGATACCCTCTTGCCTCCACATCTACTTGGCTAACTCCTTAGCAGCATATTTTTGGGTCAGTTTTTGAGCTTTGCACAGTCAATGGTCAGAACTGCCTAAAGACAAAGGATGGGTACAATGAGCTCCAGGAACCCACTCCTGTTTCGTGACTCAACATTTTTCTCCACGTTTTCTCTTTTCTCGTATTCCTTATAACTAAGCATGCAATGACGGAAAACGCTAACCCTATAGCTCTCTCAAACTCTTTGTTCCTAGGTATGCACCCTCAAATCCTTATTACCCAGGACAAGCATTTGAAATTGATGTATGAACAAATACACCTCTAGTACTGAATTCTCAATTCGTTTCATCTTCTACCAAGTCACTGAAAAACATGTACCAAGTATTAAGTGCCTAGTCAGCCCTATTTTCAAAAAACTATAAAACGCTGAAGAAACAATACCAAAACCACTATCCTTTTCTCCTTTTTCCAACGAAACAATATATTTATATTCTGAAAATTAGATTTACCCCCTAGAGCCCCACACTATCCTTAAGAAAAAAATAATGTACTATTAGGTAAAAGAATAGTAAAATATATTCCCCATTAACACCTGGTCCAACACTTTCTTAAATGAGAATACTGAGAATTTGTAGACTTAAAAAGTTCAGAGAGTAGGGTGTGGGTTTAGATAAGAGTTGCCTATTGATGTTTTCGGTTGCTGGCCCTCAGCAGTCACTGAATACTCTCTGGCCTTTCGTTCTGCTCCAGGAATGGTGGACGCAGCAAGTTCTCCACCTACCCATCAGACTGCTCTGAAAGTGACAAAGTCAGTGCCCAGGCTGCACAGTGACAGTTCACATCACTGACACAAATTCTATCTAATTGCACAGGGGCACACATGCAGAGTAAAAGAGAGCCATGCCTAATTGGCTGGGCCACTGTAAAACAGATCTTACTATTAACTAGTCCCTTCTTGGGGCTGGAGCGCTAGGTAGCTAAGAGGTTGGAGCAATTTCCTGTCATGCACAAAGACCCAGGTTCAAACCCTAGCACCACATATACAACTGAATGTCAGAGAAATGAAGGCCAGATGAAAAAATAAATAAAAATTGATTCTCAAAAAAAAAAAAAAAAAAAAAAAAAAAAAAAAAAAAAAATAATTCAAAAAAAAAAAAAAAAAAAAAAAAAAAAAACTGGTCGCTTCCTGGAACCCTCCCTCCATGCCTGAAGGATATACCTTCATACTTGGATTTCCACACGCCATTCCCCATGAAAAACATGAGTATTATGGGCTTGGGGAGCAAAAATGCAAGATTTCATATACTCCAGATGATTTTATCCCATCCACAAAGGGGAATAACAAAGACAACAACAAAAATACAATAAATGGTATGTAAAGTACCTTTTATAGCAAGATAAGAGCAAACACCAAATAGAAACCACTGTATGGAAGGCACTGTAACTGTTACTGAAAAACACCATCAGCTCAGTTATTTTCCACACAAAGAACTGAAAGATAATAACCTCTATGCACAAACGAATCTTGGGCTTTACAAACATGTCAGAAGCATCAAAAAGCATTAGAGTAAGCCACATCCGATGTGCTGATTTATCCTTGACTTTGTCTGAATGCTCCAAAGAAAAACAGACACAGTTTTTCAATACACCAAAAGCACTGTCCTTTAAAAAAGCTTTCTCTTCTTCCCATGTATAGAGAGTTGTTTTCCAAACATACTGTTTGGGTTGCTGTGCTTCTGGTTCAACCATTCACCAAACACTTTCTGCATCTTCAACATGGGGGAAAAAACTTCTTGGTTAATTTAGGTTGAATCGTGTTCCCCAAAAAGAAAGGCTGAAGTAAGTACTAACACCCAAGTGCCTGTGACTCTGACTTTATCTGGAAAATGGTGTATTTAAAACTGCTCTCAATTATCAGGACATTAGGAAGGGCCCTAATGATATAAGATAGGAATCCTTATGAGAAATGAGAACCGACAAAGTCACTCACAAGGATAGAGGCAGAGAATAAGTGCTGTAGCATAAGCCAAGGACTACTCGGGGCTTTCGGCAAACCACCAGAAAGTAGAAAGAAGCAAAGAAGGATTCTCCTGTAGAAGTGTCAAAAGAGGAATAGCCAAACCAACACCTTGACTTTGGAATTCCATCACCCAGAACCATGAGACAATATTTTGTTGTTGTTTCAACAAAGCAACCTCATCTGTGTTATTTCAATAGTAACCCTAAGAAATTAACATAAGGGCTCTCTCCTACATATTTTTACGTTGCGGTAGAACTGCATAAAAATCCCGATGGATACTCTATCCCAGTGGACAAGCACTCCCACATCAGAAATTCTTATTCATAACCAAAAAAGCAAAAAGGTGTTAATGCAACTCAACACCTTCAAGCCTGAAGGTATCTTTGGAAACTGCTGAGGTCATCTCGCCTTCCTTTCCTAGGGGAATCATCCTGGAGGAGGCACTGAGGCAAACCCCAACCAACCAGCAATCCACTGTGATCCTCGTCATTGTTTCTCAGACCACCCAGATCTAAAGAATCCTAAGTAACTTCAAGTTTTGCCATCTGCAGGTATGGGCACATAGATAACTCTATGTCATTTAATGAAATCATAGCATGCACTACCAGCAACTGGGAGCACTGAGTGCTTCTGTTGGAGACACTATAATAAAATGCAACACAAAGCAGATTGTAATTTGCTCTGTGTGGAACAAGATATATGGGGTATATTCACAAGGATAGAGGAAAGCTATGGAAGACAGCATCTGAGATTTTGTTGTTATATTTTTAGAGATCTCATACCATAATTTTACAGATGAGAAAAATTATGCCAAAGATACATCTGTGAGTCACCACTGCCAACCCTGGCCTAGACAGGCTTTCTACCAGACTGCAATCCATATGCTTCTCCATCTCCAAAGGGCAATGACGCTATTTATTTATAATACGGTTCAGATATCCCAGCTAAAACCAGTTTTGTTTCAGACAAAGGAGGAAAAGCAGGAAGAAGGCAGGCAGGCTAGCTACCATTTTAAAGTGGAACATGAGGAACACATTCCTCCACTATAAAAAATGAATCAAAATACTCAATGTTTAGATGTATCAGAAAGCATGACATTTAAGGTAACAATCTAGTAACTGGCCTTTTAAAGACTACAATTACAAGTTGGTTTTTCTGAACAGACATAAAAAAAATTCTTCTCTACTATATATAACAAAAAGAATACGATCAATAAAACACATTATTTACCAAACCGAAACAAATAACAAAATTTACTACCATTTGTTTTAAACAATACAAGGGCTTGTAGAATCAGGAAGTATAAAAGGAAAAGGTGAATTTGGAGCAAAAATGAAATGTGAGAGAGAAAAGGCCATTGAGGAAAATAATTCAAAACCTCCAAGTTGGAAAGACAGTTACGTACACACTCTCACATATAATCACACAGAAGGTCACTTAAGGTTAAGGCTTAAAACAACACTGGTCCTTCCGTTTCGTACTGACCACAGCACAGACCATAATGGGAAGAATCCTTGCTTTCTCAGACTTCCCATAAAAGCGCAGCATTGTAGAAGGTAAAGTGAGCAATAGAGAACGATGATCAAAATCCATTTTCAAGACCAACTCCTTCCATTTCCCTCCTTTTATTGATTTTTTATTTTTTAAATCCACTTTGCACTCTCTCAGTCAGCTTGGTTGCAGGGAACATCGTTTAATGTGCCTTATTGATTCAATTGTACACATTTATACTTGTGTGGAAACTTTTGCTATAGTGCATTTATCGATCTTTTAATTATTTATGTAGGCCACAAAACCTGAAGAGCTTTATTGTAAATATTTTTCTCAAATTATGGCAAGAAAATTATCAAAAATTGTCAGCAAATAAAGCATGGTAATTTGCTTATTCCCTCTTAAAAGGCTAGTCAACAGATTACACTTCAAATGTGCTGTCACAAAAATTGTTTATCTAAAGTCATAATTGTGCTAGACTGAACAAGTGAATGAATCAAAAAACTATTTTAATTTCCAGAAATATTACTTATATGCCCTTAATTTGACCCTGAGAATGACAAACAAGTGTTCTATTTCAGTGTGATGATATTCAGATAATACAAAGGCACATGAGGTGACAAGTTTGCTAGCAAAATTGCCACAAGACAAGGATCCTGTACTAACGGCTGTAGACAAAAGTGACACATATGGTCTGTGGAAGTACTTTATCTCACTTACATTCATTCTTAATACTGTCTCTAATCTACAGCATGGCCCTCTACTCCTAAGGAAAGACTCATTCTCACCAAGACACTCTGTGCTAGGTTAACAATAAGAGCTAAGAGGACACTCTGGGTGGGAAACTATAGAACCAGTCACCATTCCTAATGAGAGGTGGGGCCTCAGGTAGAAGCCAAGGGACAGTATTCAGCCCTTAATGAAGACACAGGAGGCACCAAAGACACTAGGCTCAAGGTAGAATAGAGAAGAAACTTTAGTTGTCTCTTCTGTCTCAAACTCCTCCTCCATTTCTTCCCTGAAATACCACTTTAGCTATCCTAAAATAGAGTCAGTTAAACTTGGATGAATCAAGGGAACCAGAAAGAAGACACAGTCCAAATGCAGGCCAAATTCTACACTGCCATAAATGATTTCTAGTGGAAGCCAGTCTTACACTTAGTATTTTTAGAATAATTACTAGCAAATATGTTCCCCACTGCATCTTATACTTTGCAATATCAAGGCAATGATGTATGTAACAAAAATCAAGATACCCCCAGAATTTGGACCAGATTTGGAATAATTTAAATTTGTACAGCTACTTTCTAGAGTCCTTGAAGTTTTCCCATTTCTAGATAATAATGGGAAGAGCTGCCCCTTCTGGATTGAACAGTCCTAAGAGAGGGGCTTCATATCTTGGAGCACTGATAATAAAAGCTAGAGAGACTGGGCACTGGAACAGTGATACAAATAGTCTTTGCCAAGCAAATGTTGCTCCAGATCTCTAAAAAAGTTCTGCATTGTTCCACAGTGGCAATGAATGCTTGAAAAGTCTGCCAAGTTCTGCTTTCTCCCAAGCTTCACTGCTGAATCCACACAAAACTCCTTCCATTTGGTCTCAGCCCTTCACTGAACTATTCCAAATAGATGGGAACCCATCCTCAGACATGACCTCAAGGGGTGAAGACACCAACTGGCACAAGTTATATGCACTGCACATTTAATATATATATATATGATAACACATTCAACAAGGAAGGAGACCAGGCTTGACCTTCTAGAAGGATCTACCCAAGTAAAGATCTGGTATCCACAAACAAATGTCATCAAAAAGTTGTAATTCTTGGCTATAATAAATATACCTATTATTTTTTTACTTTTTTAAAGATAGAAAAAGAATCAATTTATTTAATTACTCATCTGGCCTTCGTTTCTTCAACATTTAGTTGTGTGTATGGTGCTGGGATTTGAATCTAGGTCTGCACACTTGCCAGGCAAGAGCTCCAACCACTGAGCCACCACTCAGCCCTGGATGTTATTATTTAAAATTCACGTATAGCTAATTTGCAAATCACACTGACCACACAATGGGCCCTTACATAGCAAACATATAATGTGGGATCTAATTCCTATTCGGCTCTACTTCCCACATAGTTTAGGAAAACGGTCTCACTTAAACCAATTTTTATAGAAAAACTGGGGCTATTATTTTAAGCCATTTTTCTATCCCTTCTGAAGAATTTTTACTTTAATTGAAATTCAAATTCATCATCACAATTAATTTTCTGAAAGCCCTGTATATTTTAACTGGAATGGGTAGAAAAATATTATTTAAAAGATGGTATTTTCCAAATGTGATCATAAAACATCAGAAATGTCATATTCTTCATTTTGTGGTTACAAATAACTTCAAAAGCCCTTTCCACAAGCTCAAGGAGTACACAATATAAGATACCATTTGGAGAAAAATAATTTTATAAATTAAGGCATAGTAGTTTAAATGTAAGAGTCTTTAATCAGTTTTCCAACGAAACTATGCAGCTATGCAGTCAAGTCTATAATCAATCTAATTTACAGAAAAGCTCTTTAACATTAAATGGATAGATATAAAATATCTTATACTGAAAACATCTATAACTAACAGCCATTCTCTCATATCATGCATAGAGTTACAATGGAACAACTTCTTAAATTATCAATTAAGAAGATTAATTGGTAAAGATAATGTCAACTCAAACCATCTCTCATACAATTTCAATTGAAACAATATTTTCACTTCTACTTTTTAAAGACAATTGCCTTCCCAACAATAATTCTTTATTAGATATCATTAGAAATGTTCTAGAAAAAAAGTAAGTTAATTCCCAAAAGATATACCAAGATGGTAACTGATTCTTCTTGGGTTATGTTTGCTCATTTCTTTTCCATGATCCTGATTATATCAAGCATATATGACTTTTCTTGTCTCAAGAACTCTGAAATCATCTTGCCTATTCATACTGGTTTTGTTCATCAGGAACTTTTTTTTTTTTGGAGGGGGGGGAGTGATACCAGGGATTGGATTGAACCCAGGGATGCTTAACCTCTGACCCATATTGCCAGCCTTTTTTTTTTTTTTTTTTTTTGAGACAGGGTCTCACTAAGTTGCTTAGGGCTTCCCTAAATTGCTGAGGCTGGCTTTGAACTTGTGATCCTCCTGCCTCAGCCTCTCAAGCCGTTAAGATTATAGGCATGCAACACTGCACCTGGCTAGTAATTCAATTCTTAAGAAGGCACA
>PVKS010028418.1:0-26530 GCA_004027875.1 Aplodontia rufa
TCATTGTGGTGCTGACAACTTTTAAGTTCTATTGCATGACAAGAAATTAAAAATAATCTGG
This sequence comes from Aplodontia rufa, assembly GCA_004027875.1. NCBI lineage: Eukaryota > Metazoa > Chordata > Mammalia > Rodentia > Aplodontiidae > Aplodontia > Aplodontia rufa. Next base: position 62 of record PVKS010028418.1, read on the forward strand.
GTAAGATGTAATGTCAAACAACCTAAGGCATTTGTAGAGATGTATTAGGAAGGAGGTGGGGGGAGGGATAAGGGTGGGTAAATGGGGGGGGGGGCTCTTGGGGGTAAATCTAATTTTCAGAATTTATATATATTATATTATTTCATTAGAAGCTTGTTTGATTGTTCAACAAATAAATTTCTGAAAAAAAGAGATACCAAAATAAGAAATTAAAAATAAACAATTACATGATCAAAACTTATAATGCTCAAAATGATAACACCTGACAATATCCTCTAATGTAAGTCAGTGGAAATGGGTATTATTAGAATATCTAAATTACTTTACACCAAAAAATATGATGGTATAAACTATGTAACAGCTACCATTCACAGAACAGTTATTCTGTACCAGGAGCTTTGAACAGTATTCTCTAGTTTTTACACGAGTCCTGTAAGGTTGGTAATAATTTCATTTTACAGAGCAGGTAAATGAATCTTGAGATGTTAAGCATAATACCCAAGAGAGTTTCTCAGGCCCAACTATACATTCACACTCACAAGACTATTAAAGGACATACTTGGCACTAATCTACTCAGAAGGATGTAGGACAAAAACGATAGTCTGCCAGCAAGGCAGCTCCAGGTGTTTCTTTTTGTGGAAACAGCCTCTGCAGCAGTCTATACAGTAGCTCACATAGCTACGCAGAGTTATTCTGTGCACCCCAGCTCCCTTCCCCATGCCGCCAGGTGAGTTTAGTTCCAAGAAAATGAGACTCACATTAGCGGGTTTGGGAGTCACTCTGGTTTAACAGCCTCAGGTCCCACAAGGATCAAAAGCTTTTATAACAGTGCTGCAGGTATAGATTGTAGGTCTCTGTAAGGGACATGCAGTTACCAGAGTCACTGCCTTCAGGTAAACTCAATGATAGGTCTCTTAAATAACTACAGTTTTCCCATCAGATACAGTTTACAACAGGCATCAGTTTTACCAAGCAATGTTATCTAGTAACCTTTTTTTTTTTTAAAGACAGAGAAGGAGAGAGTGAGAAAGAGCGAATTTTATTTGCTTTTTTTTCATCTGGCTTTTGTTTTTTCAACCCTTAGCTGTGTACGTGGTGCTGGGGTTCGAACTCACATCTTTGTGCATGCCAAGCAAGCACACCAACCACTGAACCACAGCTCCAGCTCCACTAGTAACATTTTTGTCATAGCATACATATCAAGTCTCTTTGGCAAGCATTATGATTATGGGTGATAGAACCCCTAAATGATCAAAAGTTGGAGAGGCAAAAGAATCTTAGATACAACAATAACTTGTGGTCCTCCAAAGGGCGATGGTACATAAGCAGATACATAGTCTATTTGTGGTATTAACATTTCATATAGGATGAGGGCAATTATGGAAAATGGTCTTTAACTCATTAGGGGAGTTAAAACATTAACAAATGGCCAAATTATCATGCAGAAAGGAAAAAGTTTTTTAAATTTCTTTTTATTTTTTTAAGAAAGAGAGAAAGAGAGAATGTTTTAATTTTATTTTTCATCTTTTTGTTTTGTTTTTCCTCCACTTAGTTTGTTTTCCTCCTCCACATGGTACTGGGGATTGAACCTGGGTCCTCACACATGCCAGGCAAGCACTGTAACACTGAGCCACCTTTCCATCCCCTAGGAAAAGGTTTTTTGAAAACTTTACTCATATTACTTGGTCAACATTACACAACCAATAAGAAACTTAAACTCAGGTTTATCTGATTCTAAAGCCTGAGCATTTTCCAATATATCTTAAGCCTCAATTATGGACTTTACACTTAGTAAAAGACCTCATTTCTATGTTTACATTTATTTAAACTTTCCCAGGTAAGAAATTCAATGTATCACAAGAGAGACTTGAACTCTTCTTTTCCATACATACAGGCAGGCACCAGTTCAGCCAAGAAAAGCACATTTAAAAGATTTCCCCAGAGCTATGATTGAGCTACAGAAATTTCATTGGCATCCAAACTTTGATCCATACTTAAGTGGTGTAACTAGACCTAAAGCTAAAGCCATTAATCTTGTACAATATGATTTTATGATATCATTATGGATATATCATAAATTGGCTACTGGTTCATTACAAAATATTTCAATTACTTCTAACTATTGAATGCTTTATTTCTAAACATTTCAGTTGCTTTCAATGGTCCCATTGTGACCATTATACATGTAGACAAATAGTTTCACATACATCAATTTATATCCTAGGATATAATTAATGAAGCAAAGATTACGGTTTATTTTATTTAATGATTTAGCTGATATGTAAAGACATTAAAATTATACATATTTATGGGATACCAGGTGATGTTCCAATAAGTGTACACGTCGTGTAATTTTTTTTAAAGAGAGAGAGAGGGATGGGGGAGACGGAGAGGGGTAGAGTCAATTTTATTTATTTTCTCATCTGGTCTTTGTTTCTCGGACACTTAATTATGTATTGGTGCTGGGGTTCAAACCTGGATCCTCGCACTTGCCAGGCAAGTGCTCCAATTGCTGAGCCACCACTCCACGTCATGTAATTTTTTTTTTAAAGAGAGAGGGAGAGTGAGAGAGAAAGAGAAAGAATCAATTTTATTTAGTTTTTCACGTGGCTTTTGTTGCTTGGACACTTGGTTGTGTACATGGTGCTGTGGTTTGAATCCACGTACTCGCACATGCTAGGCAAACTCCATAACCACTGAGCCACTGCTCCAGCCCCTTATCATGTAATTTTTAAATCACAGTAAACATATCTATCTCCTGAAACATTTATCACTTTTTATGGTAAAAACTTTCAAAATCCTTTCTTCTAACCTTTTGACACAGTCACCCTACTATGTAAGAGCACGCCAAAACTTCTTACTCCTATCTAATTATATCTTAGTACCTGTTCATCAACCACTCCCTGTATTAGTACCCACCCTCCTCTCTGTTCTCTTCAGAAGAATATGACCCATTTTAAGGCATTTGACATACGGTACAAATAGGTCCTCCAAAACAATTGTATCACTTTTTTGTTTTTAAGAGAGAAGGACAGTGAGAGAAAGAGAGAGAGAGTGAGAATCAATTTTTATTGAGTTTTTCACATGGCTTTCTTTGCTCTGACACTTAGTTGTGTATGTGGGTGCTGGGGTTTGAACCCATTTACTCGTGCATGCTGGGCAAGCATAGTAACTACCGAGCCACTGCTCCAGCCCCAACTATATCAATTTTTACTTACAGAATATGAATGTATTAACAAATTTTAACTTATCATTTGAATAGCATTGACACTAACATTGTTATAATTTCTATTTCTTTGATTCTTGGTGGGATGGAAGATTTTCAGTCATTAGTTTTTTCTCACATTTTCAGTCAGTTTTTTAAGCTTGTTTTTATTGAGATGTAAGTCACATACCATAATCATTTTAGTATATTAACTTGTACAACTATTACCATTATCTATTTCCAGAATGTTTCTATCATCCCCCAAAGAAGCTTCATACCCATTAAGTACTGACTATTATTTCCCCTTCCCCCAGCCCTGACAACCACTAATCTACTTTCTGTCTTTATAGATTTGCCTACTCAGGACGTTTCATACACATGGAATGAAGCATATGTGTCCTTGTGTGCCTGGTTTCTTTTCCTTAACATGTTGTTTTAAGGTGATCCATCTTGCTGCATAAATCAGTATTGCATTCCATTTTATGGCTGAATAATATCTCATTGTATGGATATAACACATTTTGTTTATCAGTTATATAATACATTTATTAGTTGATGGATATTTGGTTGTTCCTACTTTGTGTGTGTGTGGGGGGGTACTGAAGATTGAACCCAAGGCTGCTTTACCACTGAGCTATATATTCCTGGCCCTTTTTTATTTTTGAGACAGTGTCTAAGTTGCTGAGGCTGGCCTTTCACTGTGATCCTTCTGTCTCAGCCTCCAGAGTTGTGGGATTACAGGCATGTGCCACCTCCATGTTGTCGACATTTGTTGCTGTCTTTTTTAACTCCAGCCATCCTGGTGAGTGTGAAGTGGTGTTTCGTTATGGTTTGATCTGCATTTCCCTAATGACTAAAGCTGTTAAACATCTTTTCATATCTTTTGGGGAAAAGTATGTTAAAATCCTTTGCGCATTTTAACAACTGGGTCCTCATTTTGTTGTTTATTATAAGACTTCTTTATAGATTCTGGACATTAGACTCTTACCAGATATATAATTTTCAAACATTTTTTCCAATCTGCGGGTTTTCTTTTCACTTTCTTTACAGACCTTTGGTGCACCAAAGTTTTTAATTTTATAATTTATCTCTTTCTTCTTTGGTTAATGAACTTGAGACAATGTAGCCTAAAATAACATGGATTTATAATTTATTCATTGAGTTTTATAGTTTTGGCTTTTACATTTAGGTCTTTAATATATTTTGAATTAATTTTAATAGTGATGCAGAGTCTAATTTCATTCTTTTTGTATGTGGATATTCAGTTTTGCCAGCACCATTTATTATAAGCACATTCTTTCTCCATTGAATGCATTTGGTACCTCTACTGAAAATCAACTCACCACTGATTTACAAGTCATTAGTCTCTTCTTTTTTTAAAACAGAATTTGTAGCTTTTCTTTGTTTTAGAATATTTTTATTTTTCTTATTGATGTAGGAACATTTTTAAATCCCACAATATCATGTGGTTTATCAGATAGAGATAGTACATATAGTGGTGTAACGTAAACCATTTGTTGTTGTCCATCAAAGTCTGTTTTTTCTTTCTTCCTGGGCACAAAGTGGGACTTCATTTCCTAGCCTCCCCTGCTGTTAGATAGAGCCACGTTAAGTTCTTCAATACAATGTGTGCAGAGAAATATATCACTTAGTAGACTAGGTTTTGGAGAATGGATATTTCCTTGTTCTTTTTCCTCTACCTACTGGCTAGAACCCAAATAACTCAATGACTAAGATCATCTGGTCAAGGCAGCGATTAGGGAAAGTGATGGAGCCTACCTGTGTTCTTGATGAGGAAGAACTTAATCATCTACCCTGAACTACTGCATAAAAGAGAATGGGCGTATATGTTGTGTGAGCCATTGCAGTTTGCATCTCCCTGTTTCAGCTGTTTAGCCTTTATCCTAATTAATACAGCAGTAGTATGCAGTAGGAGGCTGCTGTAACAAAAAGCTAATATAGGAGACATCTGCTAAGTGGCAGAATAGCAAGCGGTGAACAGGTGCTACAACAGATTAAGAAACTAGTAATGCTTATTACACCACGGCAAAACATCTGTTATAGTGCTTTCTGTAATAACAGGAGACACTGACCAGGGCTACGGATCATTTAGCTCTAGGCCAGGTTTCTCAACCTTTGGACTTTGACTTGGGATGTACTTAATACAATGCTTGGCATTTACTTCAGCTTATGTTGGATATTGTGCTTGTTACTATTATGATACATTTTTGTGATTTGAGATTGTCAAATCTATCACTGTTTTCCCATACAGTATTAGTCAATGCTAGAGTACTGAAAAATCTCATCCCCACACTAATGTCATCCATGTTTTTCTCTAGGTTCAAAAACCCTATCACTTATTTTATGCTGGGATGATATAAAGACCAACATTTTTCTTTTCCAAAAGAGCCTCAACATCATTTCTTTCATAATCTGTTATTATTTCACTGATTTGAAGTCTACCTTGATAAATTCTTTTTGAAAAGTTGCAAACTTTTTATTAATGAATTATACATATATTGGGGTTCATATAAATTCTGTATCTGACCACAATCAATCATGCTTGCTGCAGAAATGAGGTGAGAGTTCAGTATAGCAGATAAAATTTACCTCCATAAAGCTGAGGGAGAATCCTAGTTGATAAGAATACTATCAGTCATATGCTTCTTTGACTTAAAAGATAACTTCCAGGTCCACATGTTTGATAGCATCAGTAGGTATACTTTGGAGCATTTTTATTTAAGAACCAAAAAGTCCTCAAAGCTTTTCAGTATGCCTGCATGTACTTTAAAAAGTAGGGAGGAAGAGTAGCCATGAGCCTTACTGCTGGAAACTCCCCATGTGTTGTTAATTTTGATAGGTCTTGCTTGGTCACTCAGATGAGGCAACTCTCTCTTCTCAATTTTGATGCCAGAAATATATATATATATATATATATATATATATATATATATATATATACTTAAGGGAAAACACTAATCTAATATGAGCCTTCAGCACTTTTAGGGCAAAAACAGTTCTACATAGTTTTTGTTTATTTACTTGTGTTCACTGTTCACTATTTTGGTAAGAAAATTTGGTTAATAAGAGCTTATTGATACAGATAGTAAGTTATGCTGATTAAGATGATGGGAAATAAGGAAAGGTAAGAAAGAGAAATGAATAAAGAACCCATACTATTCACCAGGTGCTCACACGTATTTACAACTCATGAGAAGGATGTCCTCAGGCCCATTTCTCAGATGAAGACATGGTTTCACAGGTTAAGAAGCGTAACAGAGCACTGGAGCCTACTGCTGGAGGAAGGAGCTCCTAAACTGCTTTTTCTCATGGTCACAAGTTTACCCTCCCTAAAGCCTTAGACTGCCCCAAAGCAAATACAACTACTCCACTGTTTTGTTTTTTTTTTTTAAGAGAGGGTCAGTGAGAGAGAGAGAGAAAGAGAGAAACAATTTTTAATTTGTTTTTTCATGGAGCTTTTGTTGCCCCAAGACTTCATTGTGTATGTGGTGCTGGGGTTCAAACTTGCGTCCTCGCGCATGCAGGCAAGCGCCACAACTGCTGAGCCACTGCTCCAGCCCACTCCACTGGTTTTAATGTGTGCAAAGTTTTGAAAAATTTATTACTGTAAGGGAAATAAGAAATTTATTATATTCCAATAGAAGGTAAAATAAATACAGTACTGGATATTAAGAAAAATAAGCGTGCCAGAAAACATGAGAAACCTGACAGTGCTGGATCAGAAAGAAAGGTTAGTGATGAAGGAAATTCTTTGAGAAATGGTCTACAGAAGGCCTAAGGGGCATGAGAAACTGGAGCAGCAAGTTAAACTCCAGATCTTAGGGCTCCAGGACACAGTTGCTCATGAGTACAGTATTACCAATTCCATTAACAGCTCCTTTTTCAAAAGCTCTCTAATCTCTAATTTAATTTTCTGAAACATCTACATTTTGCAAATGAACCTCTTTTAAGGTCAAATGAAAGCCTATTGACACTAAGTCTTCTTAAAAAACAAGTAAGATAGCTATCTAATTAACAGCTACATAAAAGAAAACATTAATAAATTACCCAAACAAATTTCTTCCAAACGAATCAAACATGAATCCAGAAAAAGTCATAAGATCTTATTTTTTAACTGATACATACAAATTATACATGTTAGTAGGGTACCATGTAACTTTTTTTTAAGAGAGAGGGAGAAAGGAAAGGGGGGTAGGGAAAACTTTATTTTTTTATCTGGCCGTCATTTCTCTGACATTTAGTTGTGTATATGATGCTCAGGTTTGAACCCTGGCCCTTGCACATTCCAGGAAAGTACTAAAATTGCTGAGCCACTGCTCCAGCCCCACCATGTACACATGCATATGTCCTATAATGTTTAAATCAGGTCACACATATATGTCTCTTTAAACATTTATTTCTTTATGGCAAAAACTAAATCCTTTCTTCTAATTTTTTGAAATGTATAGTATATTCTTGTTATCCACAGTCACTCTCCTGCAATAGCACCAGCACTTTCTACTCCTGTCTAACTATAGGTTTGTGCTCCCAGTCTCTGGTAACCTCTATTGTACTCTTTGCTTCTATGAAATCAACTCTTTTAGATTCCACATGAGTGAGATCACATGGTATTTGCCAGTCAAGAGCCTGCTATGTGTTTGTCACATGTTATCCTAGGTGCTGGAGGTACTGCATGGGGGAAAAAGATAAAAAGCCCATCTCTGCATATTATGTCAGGTTGTCATAATAAACACAGTAAAGGGATGAAGAGTGAAAAAAAAAAGATGCTATATTATACTGGTTAGTCAGGAAAGATCCTACCAATAAAGTCACATTTGAGCAAAACGTTGAGTGGAGTAAGGGAGAACTGAGTTATATAGTATCTAGGGGAAGAGCTTGCTTGAGGAAAGAGCAAGTTCAAAGGACTCGAGGTAAGAGGCGTTTGGTGTGGAACAGTCAGAAAGCCAATATGGTTGAATTACACTGAAAGAGTGGCAGACAACACAGGACCCTAATAAGAATTCTGAATTTTAAACTGAGTGAGAAGAGAAGCTGATAGCAGGTTTTTGAGCAATGGAATGACATAATCTGATTTAGTTTTTAAAATGATTACTTTGGCTATTCTGAAAAGAACACACATTGGAAATGTAGGGGTGGAAGCAGAGAGTCAAATAGAAGACTTTAAAGTATATGCAAAGAGAATAATGGTGTTGAATTAAAATAGTAGCAGTGGAGGAAGGGAAAATGGTTCCACTTAAAGGAATTATTGATGGTATGATATGGGGTTTCAGTGGGGCAGCAGGGTGACTTCTAGCTTAAACAATTACAAGGATATAACTGCCTCTATTAAGAAAAGGAAGAAGGCTGGAGCGGCTCAGCGGTTATGGTTACAGTGCTTGCCTGGCATACACAATTACTCAAGTTCAATCCCCAGCACCACGTACTCAACTAAGTGTCAGAGTAATGAAGGCCACGTGAAAAACAAAAAAAAAAACTGATTCTCTCTCACTGTCCCTCTTTCTTAGAAAAAAAAGAAAGAAAGAAAGAAAGAAAAAGAAAAGGAAGAACAAAAGAGTAGCAAGTTTGTGAGGAGAAAATCAAAGCCTGAGAAGGTGACCAGAGACAGAGCAAAGGGCTGTAGCAGTGGCTCAGTGGTTAAGGCACCTGCCTGGCATGTGCAAGGATATGAATTTGAACCCCAGCACCACATATACAACAAAGTATCAGAGCAATAAAAGCCATGTGAAAAACTAAATAAAATTTATTCTCTCTTTCTCTCACACTGTCCCTCTCTCTATTAAAAAAAAAAGACAGCAAATAAGTCAATGTGCTTAGGTTGTGGAAGTCAAGGTTCTCACTGTCCAAGACAGTGTTTACATACAAATTTATACGCAATTAGAAAGGTGAGAAGGCAAGCTGGGTGTGGTAGTATATGTCTGTAATCCAAGCTACTTGGGAGGCTAAGGCATCAGAATTGCAAGTTCTAGACCAGTGTGGACAATTTAGGGAGGCTATGTCTCAAAATAAAAATAAAAAAGGGCTGGGAATGTAGTTCAGTAGCAAAGCAGTTGCCTAGCATACACCAGGTCCTAGGAAGAAAGGAAAGGAAGGAGGGAGGCAGGAAAGGATCTTAAAAGTACTGGATTGGAATTGGACAGCTCAATGTAAATTTATGCCTATATACACAAAAACATACATATACCTGGAAAGATATAAAAACAGATACAGCTGTATGTGTGTGCATGAAAGGGAAAAACCAAAGTGTTTTGCCTACTCTCCATTACCAATCAATATTATTAACACTCTGTCATCAAATGTGTGCGGTAATTCTCCAACGGACACCTGCTGAGGTTCCTCTAATTCAATTCCATTCTGACACTGTCCTTCTGGACAGCATCAGATCTCACATGTTAAGAGGTCAGTCCTAGGAGACTGTGGTGTCCCCTTTCAGATGTCAATCATAAGACCCAGGTTGTGTCCTGCACTTCTTATCAAACAGGGAAAACTGAAAACTGTTTAAATGAACCCTCCCTGGGTTTGATTAATTTGCTAAAGTGGCTCACAGAGGTCAGGGAAATACTTCACATACATTTACCCATTTATTAGAAAGGCTATTACAAAAGATACAAATGAATGGCTAAATGAAAAAGATGCATAGGGTGAGATATGGAAGAAGGTGTGCAGCTTCCTTCCACATCCCTTCTGAGCACACCATCCTCCGGAACCTCTATGTATTTGTCTATCCAGAAGCTCCCTGACTCTCTCCTTTTGGGTTTTTATGGCGGCTTATTCATACAGGCATGCTTGATTACATCATTGGCACTGGTGTTTGATTCAACCTTTTGCCCCCACTCCCCCCTCCAGGGCAGTTACGCTAAAAGTTCTAACCCTCTCATCATGTTGGTTCTCTGGACAACCAGCCCCCATCCCAAGGCCACCCAGGAGCCCACTAAGAGTGGCCTCTTTAGAACAAAAGATGCTCCCATTACCCAGGAAAAGGATTTAGAAATTTTGTGTCAGACGCTGGGGATAAATATCAGAACAAATGATTCTCCTAATGCCCCTGTCTGCAAGGGTTTTAAGAACCAACAACTGGGGGTGGTGGTGGTGGTAAAGACCAAATATATATTTTATATCATGGTATCAGAAAAATTATATCAATTTCCCAGAAATGGTACAAAAAAGTACACAATAAGCCTGGAACATTTAAACCAGAAAGGAAGAAATAAAGAATGATGGGCCTGGGGCTGTAGCAGTGGTTCAGTGGTTACGGTGCTTGCCTTGCATGCGCCAGTATTTGAGTTCAAACCCTAATACCACGTACACAACCAAGTGTCCGAGGAATGAAAGTCACATGAAAAACTAAATAAAAATTGCTTCTCTCTCTCTCTTACTGTCCCCTCTCTCTTAAAAAAAAAAAAAAAAAAAAAGAAGAAGAAAAAGAATGATGGGCCTGGGCACAGTGGTGCATGCCTGTAATCCCAGCAACTCAGCAGGCTGAGGCTGGAGGACAGCAAGTTCAAAGCCAGCCTCAGCAACTTAGCTTCTCTCAAAATGAAAAATATGAAGGTTTGGGGATGTAGCTCTGAGGTACAGTGCCCCTGGGTTCAAGCCCCAGTATAAAAAAAAAAATCTAAACAAAACAAAAATCCCACCATTCAGAGAATGGTCACTTAAATCTTTGGTATGTTTTATCTATAGTAACTTAAAAGTGATCAGATTTAAGAAAAGTTATCATTAACCAAAACTCCCTAAGGAATAAAGTTTTAAAGTTGAAACAAAAAAAGGAATTCAGAATCTTGTTTTATAAAAGGACATTCTAGCCTACTGAAACACTAACCTGGATTCTATCTATGGAAGTTAGAGCAATGGACTAGATTAGAGTCTCTCAATTATTATTCTGCTTCAGCACTTCTACAGGATACAACACAAGCCCATCAATAACCCTTTATGTGCAGGTGCATGGGTTGTGAATCTTTCTACTATCCCAAGTTCGATTGGAGGCTCCAGCCACTTGAGCTTCATAGGCCTAGATAGTCTCTAAGGTTCTGTCACTACTCTCCACTCATTTCAGAAATTTTAATCCTAGTTTGGCTGTTACTTTTCCATTTCATATATTCTGCAGCCCTTGCAAATCAGACTCAGTCCATTCTGAGAAACAATCTAGACTGTCAATTTAGATTTGCTCCTATAGTCACAATCAGGAGCCACACTAAAAACATGGGCTTGTTTCCAATAAACTGCACACAGCCATTTCAAAGCATCTGCTCCCAACAGCTTTCTGTGTTTCTTGAAAGGAGCCATGAAAGTCAGTCACTGGTTCAACTGAGATCCAAACAAATTATGTAAATTAATCAGTAGAAGCCATGACCAAGATTGCTAATGGATCTCACTTAGGAATCTCAGAAAATTCTTGGCTCAGTATTCTAACTAGCTGCCAGTAACTTATTACAACAGCCACATAAACTAAAATCTATTTGCCATCCCTATTCCCTTAAAATTACAAAGATTTCCAATAAAATATCATCTGTTCTATAAATCATGAAGAAATCCTCTCTGCCTTGATAATGTTGGGATGGGTGGGGGGGGAGAGTATAATAAGAGAATAATAAAGGTTTGAAATATACTCTGATAATAAGGATGTAGATAGTCTTTGATAAAAAGAATTTCCAAGTTGTAAGAAGGCTAACCAGAAACTTGGGGGTAATAGCAGAGAAAGGCGAGCATAGGGTGGGAGGTGCAACACCTCTCTCACTCAGCATTCTTTCCTACCTTTGATCTAAAGCATTTCTGGTTGGCTGCACAGTGTGCATACACATGCTGATAGGAATGAGGAGGTACCACACACGTCAGCACAGCTCACTTCTAGTGCTTCTCATCTCCAATACTGCAACTTTGGACCCTGTTTTTCTTAATGTCAAAATTGTTTTCATCTGAATACTAAGACATTATCTGCAGTCTCCACTTTCATTCTCTCACAAGCATGTGGTGGAGTTATCCAGAGGCTGGATAATAGATGAAGACACAGAAGCTCTGACAGTGATATCTGTACCTGGGCATTCTTGTATCTTAAAGATTTATCAATTTAAAATTCAAATATAGTATCATTAAGCATAACTCACATCAACAGAAGTTCTGGATGCTCAATAATTTTTAAGAGTGTAAAGAGGTTCTGAGATAAAAATAGTGTAAGAATCATTGGTTTAGGCTACTATCAATGTAAAAGAATAGGGGAAATATAAGAATATATTTTACATAAGCTAAGTGATGACTCTACTTATATTTTAAGTTTTTTTCTTCAGTCATTGTCAAGTAAAGTCATAAACTTTAAGGTCTCCCCTTATGTAAAAATGTGTTTTATATAAAAAAATGACAGCATTAATAAATATGACTTCCTATCAAATTCTGGACAAGATGGTTAAACAAATAGCTTCATAACTCCTTTCCCTTCTTCTCTATTTATTTAGTACCAGGCATTGAACCCAGGGGTGCTTTACCAATGAATCACATCCACACTACTTTTTAATTTTTATTTTGAGACAGGGCCTTGCTGAGTTGATGAAGGTTTTGCAAAATTGTTGAGGTTGGCCTTGAACTTGTGATCCTCTTGCCTCAGCCTCTGGAATTGCTGGGATTAAAGGTGTGTGCCACCACACCCAGCTTCTTCATTTATTTTTTAAAAATATTTAAAGTTACTACACTAGATCTGCCATAGAAATGGAATATCCTCATTACATCAGGCATCAGTAGAAGTGTCCCTGGGTGAAAGGTAGTACTGCACAGTGGTTAGGAGAAAGTACACAGGAGCTGGACTGGTTCAGTCCATAGTCCAGCTATGCCACTTACCTTTTTTATATCTCAATTATTTCTTTGATAAAATACAGATAATGACTCTCTGCCACAGAGAGTGGTAGGTTAATAAAAGTAGTTTATAACAGTGCCTGATATACACTTGAGTGATTTATCTGTACTTTATTAATAATCTCTTTTTCAGTGATATATCTCAAATATTCAGAATAGTACTAGGCACTAATAGACCCTCAATAAAACTTTATGAATTAATAAATGACTAAGCACCTTACAATGATGATGATGACCATTTTTAGATTTATTTTATGCTTACAGTAAACTGGGTAAAAGAGGAAGTACTTACTATACTTCATTGAATACTCCCAAAGTAACTAGGATACTTACTAGCAGCCACATATTATAGATTGGTATTCCAAGGCTTCCAGAAGGGAAATAGTTTGCCTAAATTCACAAACTATTAAGTGACACAATCAGGAGTCAAACCAAACTTGCTTTGCTTATAAAACTTTTCTTTTTATCCCCTGTGTTGGGGATGGCTTCTTTACAGAAATGAACTGGGATGTGAACTCTGATTAAGACTAAAGAAGGGGCTGGAGCAGTGGCTCAGCGGTAAAACCATTTGCCTGGCATGTGTGAGGACCGGAGTTTGAACCCCAGCACCACACACATAACTAAGTGTTGAAGAAACAAAAACCAGATGAAAAAATAAACAAAATTGAGTCTTTCTCTCTCACACTCTCTCCCTCTTATAAAAGGTATCTGAAAATTTCCTAATTAAAAAAAAAGTTTTAAGAAAGTCTGCCTAGTGTATGGAAGAACCTGGGTCAGATCCCTAGCACCAGGGCAAAATGCAAGAGTTAAGAAAGTGAATTTATATAATAATGATGCACTGGTACAGGAAGAAGGTTGGTATGGTTGAGAAACTAAAGAGAGTCACTCATTGAAGGGCGGAGAGAGAGGGGAGAGATCTGAGATAAGAATGAAGATACAGATATGTAATAGCCAATTAGTGAAAACAGTCCAAATGTTCATCAACTAATGAATGAATAAATAAAATGTGGTATATCATTATTCAGTCATAAAAAGGAATAGTGATACATGCTACAACATGAATGAGGCTTGAAAACATTACACTAAGAAGTAAGACAAATAACTTCATACGTTAAGATCTCATTTACATGAAATGTCCAGAAAAGAAAAATACGGAGGGGCAGAAAGAAGATTAGTTGTTGTCAGGAGCTGAGGGAAGGGGAGAACAGTGACTGTTAAAGGGACATAAGGCTTCTTTTTGATGGAAATGTTCTAGAATGAGATAGTGCTGACAGTCACACATCTCGTGCATATATTCAAAACCACCAAATTATACACCTTAAGATGGTGAGTGAATTTTATGGTATATGAATTATATCTAAATTTTTTTTAAATGAGAAAAAAAGAACATAGGGGCTTTTAAATTATCCTGAGATTTCTAATTTTATCCTTGGGGCAATAAAACCACTGAGGAGAGGGCTGGGATGTAGCTCAGTGGTAGGGTGCTTGCCTAGCATGCATGAGGCCCTGGGTTCAATTCCCAGCACTGCCAAAAACAAACAAACAGAACAAAACAAACAAAAAAACCCACCAGAGATTTTAAGTAAGGTACAATATAGATGTTTCAAAACTTTTTTTTTTTAAGAGAGAGGGACAGTGAGAGAGAGAGAGAGAGAGACAGAGAGAAACAATTTTTATTGAGTTTTTCACATGGCTTTCATTGCTCTGACACTTAGTTGTGTACATGGGTGCTGGGATTTGAACCCATGTATTCGCACATGTCATGTAACCGCCGAGCCACTGCTCCAGCCCCTCAAAACTACTTTTTGAATGAATAAAAAGACTTCTATGGATTATTTTTAAAATCATATCCACACAGCATATAAATACATATACTACCTATTACATAGATTTCTTTGAAATCAACTTAAAATTGTACATCTAGGGTATCATTTACACAGATGGTTTTCTTAAACCCCCAAAGCCTCATCCTTATCAGCAGAGCTAAGCTAATACTCAAACTCTCTAACACAGAATGTTAAATTCAAGGGTAACAATCTACGTATCGTTCAGGTGCATTCCGATGCTTACTATCCTTATCTACAGACTTACTCTTTCTTGGATCATGTTACAATGGTTTCCTTTCATCTAATTTGACTTAGAGCTCTTTACATCTGAAATAAAAATCAGATTAATAAATTATATAGAAAAGCTAATTGGCATTTAGGTTTTACCACTACAGACTGCCAATTAATTTTGCAGTATGTGTGTTTGAGAGTGGGAGAGAAAACAGAAAAACAAAGAGAGACAAAAGACCAGTCTTTGTCTTTTTTAAAAATTTTAAGAGTGAGAGAGACAGAGCATTTTTAAATTTTTCATCTGTTTTTGCTTTTCCTCCACTTAGATGTATACTTGGTGCTGGGGTTCAAAGCCAGGTCCTCACACATGCCAAGCAAATGCTCCACTGCTGAGCTACCCCTCTAGCCCTTTGTCTTACTTTTTGGGGGTAAAAAGTAATTATCATGTATTAACCCTTTCTCTGTGCTTCATACAACATGGAAATTTAGTCAAAATTAATGTCCCTTTTCTTTAAGATACCACAGAATATAAGAAGAATTGATGACTTAAAAAATATAAGGGGCTGGAGCAGTGGCTCGGCAGTTGCAGCGCTTGCTAGCATGCACAAGGACCCAGGCTTGAAACCCAGCACCATATACACAACTGGGTGTAGGAGAAACAAAGGCCAGATGAAAAAATAAATTTCATTCTCTTTTTCTTTCTCCTTTCTCTTACTCTCTCCCTCTCTCTTTAAAACTAAATAAATAAATAAAATAAAAATACTAGGGGCTGGAGGGTGGCTGAGCAATTATGGCGCTTGCCTGGCATGCACGAAGACATGGATTCAAACCCCAGCACCACATACACAACAAAGTGTTGGAGCAATAAAAGCCACATGAAAAACTAAATAAAACTGATTCTTTCTCTCTCTCACTGTCCCCTCTCTCTTTATAAATAAATAAATAAATAAGTAAATAAATAAATAAAATACTAAAAGATTAGAAAAAAGCCTAAATCTTCAAATCAAGGATATATGGCATGGTTTGGTTAATTTAATAAGAAAACATTTAAAATGGCTTGACATGAAATTAAGTCAGAAATCACAAAGCCATGTCTGAAATGGAGCTTAGCAAACTCCATACTATTGTATTTGTGACACAGAAGTAAAATTATTAGATCTAAATGCATTACTGAATGAAATTTAAACCTATGCATTGGTCATGCTAGG
The DNA here is from genome assembly GCA_004027875.1 of Aplodontia rufa. Taxonomy (NCBI): domain Eukaryota; kingdom Metazoa; phylum Chordata; class Mammalia; order Rodentia; family Aplodontiidae; genus Aplodontia; species Aplodontia rufa. Next base: position 16,394 of record PVKS010028418.1, read on the forward strand.
TAAAACACCACCAAATGCATACAAGTGAGGCCTGACCTTCATTACAATAGGACATTTTTCTCATAAAATCATTTTTCTGTGGCCAAGGACTATTTTAAATTCCAACTAAGCACCTCGGTGACAGAATATAATCTCCATTGTTCTTGTAACATCATTACAGCAGTTTAAGAACCATTATCAACAGCTACCATAACACCAGCAAAATGAGTAAGTACTATTTGCCTTTTCAAAATGAATTTAAAAGGAAAAAATAACAGAAGAAGGTATTTGATAAATGACTGATAAACCAAGAAAAATTTCCAAAGCCAGAAATGGCTACCAATGTTGAAGATTCTACCTGTTCATATACTACCACTCTTTTCTTAACCCCAAAGCTACTGCTATTACTGTCCACAGCCTCGTTTAATCAAATAATAAATGTTTTTGAATCTAGCAAGAGGACTAAAATCCTAACAATCTACAATCCATAAGTAAAAATAACTTGACATTTCTGATGTATGAAAATGGCTTCATATACAAAACACCCAAATAATAAAAATTAATGGAAAAAAATCACAGTTCAAATAAAGCTGCATTAAAATTAAGGTAACTGTCAAATTTTCATATTTTAACTTGAATTTTTTTTTTTAAAAAGCTATTTTAGTGGCATTTTGAATCCTTTCCTCCTGGTCCAATAAATTGTTTTCAGATTCATTTAAAAACTCTTGCTGGGGGCTGGAGTGGTAGCTCAGTGGTTAAGGCACTTGCCTTGCATACCTGAGTCCAGGTGCACAACAAAGTGTCGGAGCAACAAAGGCAACATGAAAAACAAACAAAAAAAAATTGATTCTCTCTTTCTCTTTAAAAATAAATAAATAAAAAATTCTATTGCTGGCTTTCTTAGCAAAGATATATATATGTATAAATCATTTTTATATATATAAATCACTTTATATATATAAATCATTTTATATATATAAATCCATTCTACTACTGTATTCTAGGTATATTACCAAGAACTGAAAAAAGGAATGCAAAATACATGTTCATACAGCATTTTTTACAAAAGGCAGAAGGAACTTGCATCCATCAATGAATAAATAAACAAAAATGTGGTATATGTATATATATATATATATGTATATATATACATACACACACAATGGAATATTATTCAGCCTTAAAAAGGAATGAAATTCTGACACATACTACAAAATGGATGAATTTTGAAGATGTTATGCTAAGTAAAATAAACCAGACAAAAGAACAAATCATAATTCTACTTATATGAGATACTTAGAGAAGTTGAATTCGGACAGAAAATAGAATGATAGTTGCAAAGACCTGGGGAGCAGGAAGAGTGGGGAATTATTATTGCATAGAGTTTCAGTTTGGAAAGATGAAAAGTTCTGGCGATAGATGGAGGTGAAGACTGCACCACAATAAGCATGTTCTTAATGCCATGACTGTACATCTAATAACTGTTAAATCTGCAAATTTTATATTACACATATTTTAGCACAATAAAATGTTAAATTGCTTGATTTACCCAAAGGAAATGGGATATCTACTCTACTATTTCTATTTAACATTATACTGAAGATACTAGCCATTGCAACAAAGAAAGAAAAAAAAACCTCCTAGATTAGGAAGAAATAAAATTATCTTTATTCAATTTGACATGCTCATGGTCATTGAAAATTGTCAAGAATCTACAATAAAACTGCTAAAACTAGTAAGTAAGTTAAGGAAGACTGCAGGATAGAAGGTCATATGGCAAACTGCACTTGCCAAAAATAGCCAAAGCAATATTTCTGGTACCACATACACTTCCATAACATTTCCAGCCTCCAATAAAAAGTAAAATCTTGGGGGCTGGAGCAGCGGCTCAGCGGTTACAGAGCTTGCCCAGCATGCACAAGTACACGGGTTCAAACCCCAGCACCCACGTACACAACTAAGTGTCAATGCAACAAAAGTCATGTGAAAAAAAAAACCTCAATAAAAATTGATTCTCTTTCTCACTGTCCTTCTCTCTTAAAAAAAAAAAAAAGTAAAATATATTCCCTTAACACCCCTGGATCCTGGGTAAAACTTTGTAACTGCTTCCATAAGTACAATGCATCAGAAAAGAGTCAATGTGATCTCTGAGACTACTTCGTAAAAGGCAATATTGCCTGCGGCTATCAAGTGTTATGTTTAATTCAGTTTTTGTGTCACTGTGACCAAAATACCTGATAACAATAACTCAGAGGAGGGAAAGTTTATTTGGGGCTCACTGTTTCAGAGGTTTCAGGTCACAGATGTCCAATTCCTCTGCTTTGGGCCCACAGCAAGGCAGCACATCATGGGGGAAGGGCCTAGCAGAGGAAAGCTGTACAGTTCACAGAGGGGCCACAAAGCAGAGGGAGGGAGGGGGAGAGTAAGAGGAGAGAGAGAGGATAGGGAGAAGGAGGGAGAGGGAGAGATAGAGGGGAGAGGGAGGGGGAGAGAAGAAAAGAGGGGGAAGAGGGAGAGAGAGAGAGTGTGCTAGGTAACAGGTCCCTTGGAAAATTCACCTTTCCAGGGCCTGCCTCCAGTGATGGGCCTCCTCCAGCCCTGTGCCACCTGCCTATAATTACCATCCAGTCAGATGATTCAAACTGGACAGATTGATCATGTCACAATCCTCATGATCTAATCATTTTACCTCTGAATATTCCTGTTAACATGGGAACTGTTGGGGGATACCTCATATTCAAACTATAATATGCTCTATCCTTCCTCTCTCATATTTGTCTTTAGAGCCTACCCATAACATAATGAGAAAGCAGAGGAGACATGAAGAAGCTAGGTACAGAAGCCTCACCTGGTAGCCCCTGAAGGTTTCAGCCATTAGACAGTATTAACCACCAAATACATGAGAAAGCAGGTCTTCAGTATTCAGCCCCTAGCCTTTGAGTTTCTTGTCAAGCTGATGTGTGGGGGTACAGAGAAAAGTTATCCTATGGAATTCCATCCAAATTATAGATTTGAGAACAGAATATGTGCTGTTATTATAATTTATTACGCAGAGTAACATGGTAACTGGAATAGGTCAATTTATAAAAATCAAATTTTGTCTACATATTAATAAGAATTGAAAGAAATTAATCATAATAGTGAGTAAAACACTGAAACATATTAAATACTTAGGAATAAATTTATTAAATGTGAGACTGCTAACGCAGGCAGAATTATGAAATGATGGCAATGACTCTGCCCTTTTAAGATCTCTTCCCCTTTGAGGGGGGCAGGACTGATGAATATGAGATGTCATTCTTGTGCATATGTTATGATAAATGGCAAAAGAAAGAGTATCTGAATGGCTTTACCCTAATCACATGAATCCTTTAAAAGTGGAGAGTTTTCTCCAGCTGGTACAACACAGTAAGTACAAAATTCAAAATGGGAATTCATGAAATAGATTTGACATACCACTGCATTTTATTGTATGTGTCAACTAAACCTCAATAAAACTGATTTAAAAAGTAAAAGTTGATTTCTTTAAAGTTCTCTCTTACTCTTGTCACTCTATTTACTACTTTAATGAATAGTTTTATGTATGCTCTGCTTCAGTACCCTCATTCACTGCTGATTCTCCAGCAACTGTTAAACGGCCTGGTTAGAAATGGCTACTGCAGGGTGTAAACAAATTACCAGGTTCTGATTTACATTTTTAGGAGATTAACTGAGAAATCAGGAATGAAGTTTGTCTAGATACAACTTACAATTTTATAAGATTTTTGCTACAATTTTGTAAGAAGCTTGCTAGTTGAAATATTTGTTTAGGATATTTGTTACCAAACTGTATTTCAAAAACTTTAGTATTCAGCATAATACCTCAAGAACCACAAAAAGAAGTAGGGTGGTACAGGCACATAGGAATGTGAAAATGTTCAATTTCTAAAAATATTTTAAAACAACTGCTTTAGAAGTTTGATAAAGACTGTCAAGAAGTATCCTAATTTTCTCTCTTTGTGTCACAGGGACACAATTATAATCAATATAGCAGGAAAAGAATTTACTATGCCACATTCCATATGCCCTTGGGCAGCTGCTCTAGAGAATCATAACTTTGTTTCTGGCTCAGTGATGGCATGGATCATGTCCAATTCATCTCTGTATCACCAAGTGCCTATCACCTAGTACAAACTCAAATACTTGCTGAGTTGAAAATGATATGTAAACAATATTAAAAGGTAAGGTAAACAGCACTATAACAGAAACTGGCACTCTGATAAAGTTCCTGATACATACTATTTCTAGGCATATTCCCTCAAGAATCTCCTACACAAGTGTCCCGGGAATTATGTACATAACCAATGATAGCAGCAATGGTTACAAAAATAAAACAATAAACAACTAAAATTTCCATGAAGAAAATAATAATTTACAATATAAACATGATTAATATTATGCCGCAAAATAAATACCATTTGGATGAATCTTAACAAATATAATATTAAGTAGGGAAAAAAGCAACTTGAGGAATATCATAGGGTATGATATCATTTAAGATAACATTTTCTGTTGTCAGAGTAGTGGTTATAATACATTAAATGAAACGTACATGTTTTGGAAGTAGTTACATAGGAGGCTTCAGTTGTAATAGTAATGTTTCATTTTTGAAGTTCAGTGCTGAGAAAAATGTATTTTATTATGTTATAAGAAGATTTACATAGTTAAAAAATTCCATAATACAGTTTTTTAAAAAGTTCTATGCCAAGGTCAACAAACTAAGGCCTGTAGGCCAAATCCAGCCCAACACCTACTTTTGGAAATAAAGTTTTACTGGAATATAGCCACATTCACCTGTTTGTGAACTGTCAATGACTGTATAACAACAGCAGAGTTGAGTGGCTACAAAACAGACACCTAAATGAAATATTTACTATCTGGCCCTTTAAAAAAATGCTTTCCAACTTCTGTTCTATTATAAGGTACAAATAAAGATCTAGAGTTCAAATGAAAATGGAATTACTCCTGAAATAACAATATAGTCGTGCTTGTGGTTATTGAGAAAAATGGTCAGTAGGATTGATGAGATGACAGATGAAGCAGCAATGGGAGGAAAACAAGAAAGAACTAAGGTCTAGAGCACTGCTGTCCAACAGAACTCTGAGATATTGAAACTACTCCTCACATGCACTGTCCAATATGGTAGTCACTAGCCACACGTGGCTTTTAAACACTTAAACTATGGCTACTGTGACTCATAAAAATAATCTTAAAATTTATTCATTTTTTAAAATTTTATATATTTATTTAGGAGATTCAACTGTAGAATGAAGTTCTTTTAGCACTATGAAATCCAATTTTTGAAATATTTTCCTTCTGCAATTCTGTTTATTATAATTTTTATAATCCTGAAGAGATTCCCTTATTAGGAATTTTACATGCATTCAGATATTTTGCATAATGTTCAATGTGCTCAATAATAAAGGTTCCAATGAAGCTGTAGCTATGATCATAACCCTCCTGTAATCTAAAAGCAATAGGATTTTCTTTTCTGTACAGGGAGCTATGAAATTATCAGGGAGTAACTGTCATCTTTCCCTTGATCCATTAGTATATACAATTGAGAACCTAGATAGGATTTCACAAGATGGGTTACATTATACTCCTTTCTTTTATTTTTATCTGTTCCCAAATACCCGCTAAAAGCTTTTGTGCCCCACGGACAGAGCACTGGTTTGCAAACTGGAGCAAATGCTGACACAGATTTGTATTTTTCAGGATTTTTCAAAGTGTAAATCAGAGCTCCAGGTCCTTCCATAGAGTGGCCAAAAGCAGACATTCACTGGGGGTTCACTGGAAAATTGGCATTTACGAGTTGGGGAAACTCCTCCCACACTAAGAGTAAATTCTGTAGTTAGTTTTCCAAGAATCTTCAGTGACATTTACATAAAACCCAGCACCAATGCCCATATCCCAGTTCTCTGTCATCTTTAATACTGTGGTCATGAGGGCTGAGCAGTGACAACAAGGCCCTGTTCTGAGGTAGCTTGATGATAACCAGGTTTTGATATACAGTGGTTCTGTGTGAAATAAGCCAGACAACCAATATAGTGCAGGATACTTTCCACTTTATACCTTGGTGGTAAGTAGACTGCAAATCTCATTGTTGTAGTTCAGCTCAAAACTGTCAAGTTAAAAAACTTGGCAATCTGCCAAACCACTTGTTGCTAGAAATCTGTTTCAATGTCATTCTTCCCCTGTTCAATGGCTATTTGCTTTTTTTGTCTGCAGTAAAGCACCTATGATCCTAGGGCGTCAGCAAGGGTGGCAGCAGGACTGAAGAGGCGGTAGCAAAGAGAGGGCGGGGCTTCAACAAGTCTGCCTGTTGGCCTGGCCCTGCCTACACTAGGGCCTGCCTAACACCATGGAGCTCTCCTTCTTGGGCCCCAGATTTATTTATTTTTAACTTACATAGTCACATATACCTACGGACCACCATGTTGGACTTTGCAGTTTCCTTAGAAGCTAAACTGACACTAGTCATCGCCAGAAACCTAGGATGGGGTGCTTTTTTGTTTTTGTTTTTGTTTTTAAGAGAAATAGAGAGGATTAATTTTTATTTATTTTTTTTCATCTGGCCTTTGTTTTTCTGACACTTAGTTGTGTATGTGCTGCTAGGGTTTAAACCTGAGTCCTTGCATATGTCAGGCAAGTGCTCCAACTGCTGAGCCACTGCTCCAGCCCTAGGATGGGGTATTTCATTGGTGGGAACCTTGGTGGGAAGGGAATGAGTTGCCTCTATTCAGAAAAGTTTCTACTACAGATGGATAAATCATAATGGATATGGATAATGTTAAGGACAAGGTTGCAGACAGATTTAGGAATTGAATAGTATTTTTAGAAATTGGGTCAAATGACAAATCTCCCCAAGTAAGAGGATGTAAAGAAAAAGGATGTAAAACTTAAAAGAAACAGAGAGCCAAGCTTGAGATCTGGGTACTTTCATGCTAATTCATTAAACAAAAAAGCATTACCAGATGAATCATTTTGAGACAGGGTCTAAGTTGCCAAGGCTAGCCTCAAACTTGCAATCCTCTTGTCTCAGTCTCCTAAGTCACTAAGAATTTAGGCGCATGCCACCATGACCAGCTAGAACTTCTGTTATTTAAAAAGACAATATGTAATATGTATACCAAATGTCAAAATGAGCAAAAACACTTTTGTCATCTCATGGGTCATCATGGAAGCCAAAAGAGAAAAACAATGCACAATTATACCCCATTTAACAAAGAAAGAAGAAACAGGTCCAAAGAACCAGAACCACGTAGAGTTAGTGACACCAACCCTTCAGACAGACCAGCCAGAGTTGAATCCAAGAGCTATCCTAATTTCTTCATTTATAAAGTGGGAAAGATTTACCATGTGAGGATTAAAACAAGACTATTACTCATTCATTTCTTCACTAAGTATTATTTTACAAATATTTATTATGCATTATCATATACTGAACTACGTAGCAAACATAAAATTTCAAGTAAAACAACCACTGTCCTTATGGAAAGTACAGGTGAATAGGAGACAAGGTACCTATCATATAATCACATATCTAAGTAAAACTGCAACTGTACTAAGTGCTACAAAGATGAGATAAACCATTTTAATGGGTGGGAAGGATAAACAGATTAAGGAGGTTAGGAAAGTGTTCCTCAGAAAACAACCCAAGGAGGGGCTGAAGCTATTGCTCAGTGGTTAGTGTTTGCGTGGCATGTGCAAGGACACAGGTTTGAACCCCACCACCACACACACAACTGTCAGAGAAAAAAAAAACAGATGAAAAAAATAAATAAAATTGATTCTCTTTCTTTTTTTCTTTCTTTCTCGCTCTCCTCTACACCCTGGGGACTTATTTCTTCTTCCTTTGTTAAATGGGGTATAATTGTGCATTGTTTTTCTCTTTTGGCTTCCATGATGATCCATGAGATGACAAAAGTATTTTTGCTCATTTTGACATTTGGTATACATTATTACATATTGTCTCTCTCCCCTCTACTCTACACCTCTAAGAATATCAATACTGGGGCTTCTCCCACAAATGGTTCGGGTGATAATCCTACATGGAAGCTCAAAGTTGAAAAGTTCTACTATAAACTAAGACAGACACCATACAAGCATAAATAAGCAGAAGTAACCTTAAAGTAAATTATATTACTGATAGCTTCAGAGTTAAAAAGATGATATATAATCACATACCACAGAAGTCTTGTATAAAATGGAAGACTTACAGAACAAAAAGAATAATTAGACAATAAACCATTTTGAAAAAGTTAAGTATTCAATAAACTAGCTAAAGAGATCTCCCAGAAAATAACAAAGATGGAAAATAAGAGAGAAAATAAATGTGAAGAACCAGACCATAAAACTCAATATGTTAATAAGAGGAGTTCCAGAAAGAGGAAAAGAATTAATCTGAGAAATCAAAGGGTACACCAAGAATATTCCATAACTTCTAAAAAGGAAAATACAAACAACTAAATCAGACAAAACGAATCCAAGAACTGGGATGTCTCTGAGTTCTGAAAAGCTAACAATGTTAAAAAAAAAACTGGAAAGAAAACAATGGATTATAGACTCCAACATTTGTGAAAAGAGTATTCAACCCTTAACTGTACACCCAAGTACAAGCAAAGAATAGTGACATTTCCACAAATATAGCACCTCAAAAAGCTTACCTTTCATACATTTCTCAAGAAGGTACTGAAAGATGTGTTTACCAAAGGGCAAAGTAAACTAAAAAAAAATGCATACAATACAAAACAAAACAAAAACAAAAAAACAAACCAAGACAAAACCCTGGAGATCCAAACAGCAGACGGGCAAAGGGAGATCCCAGGACACTTGCATCAGACACAGAGGGACTAAGGGAGTGTAACTCAGATATACATGATGAGGGTTCTTGTCACCAAGATCCCAACAACTGTCCACAGAATGGGATTAGAATGTCTAAGAACCATAAGGAGAACACAGAATAATCAATTGTTTTGATCCCTAAGAACACAGATGGGGATGAGATACGACTTAAAGCAGAGACAGAAAGATCATGCAATAGGAAAAAAACTGCTACTTAGGCTCCTTTAAGTCTTCAATACATGAAAGCAGGCAGTGGAACAATAATGGAGCTCCCTTTCAGTGGTTTCTGCCGTCTCTGTAATTTTGTAGGAAAACTCATTTGTTGGACTGGGGTTGTAGCTCAGAAGAAGAGCACTTGCCTAGCATGTGCAATGCCCTAGGTTCAGTCCCCAGCAGGGCAAAACAAAAAACAAAACAACTTATTTGTTAAGTGTGAAAAATAAATGGTAAGTTTGAAAAGAAAGAAAAAATACTGAAATAATTGTTAAAAATTGTAGGAAACTAAGGAAATACAGTCAGATATCAGAGCAGTGTTGAGGCCCATTCAGGATTGGTTCCACTATTAAATTAATGATCTAATCTGCTCTACTAAAATTTTTCTTCAGCATTATTTGCTACATACATACAGACACAGAGAAAAAGGTTATACGAATTTATCCAGAGTTGGGATTTCATTTCATTTCATTTGCAGCAGGTCAAAGATGACAGTATAGGTTAGAGTATTAAATACTGAACTATGAACTCTAACCTGGATAATGATAATGAAACAAGATAATGTCTAAAGTGATTAAGATAATACCAGGGCAATATTGAACAATAACAAAGATAACTAGTATTATTATTAACTACAGTCCTCTAGGATTGATTTTATTTTTCTAATTTACAAAATATAAATCATAGATTTATATAAAATTTATATAAAATATATTTATATGTATGCATAAATTATATATATACACCTCACACACAAATATATACATACACTCAGATTGAGATTTTTTCTTTTTTTTAATTCATTTTTTATTAGTTAAAAAAATAGACTTACATTAGGAGGGAGTCATTGTCATACAATCAAGAACAAATGTATAATGACAGAGCAAGCTGAGGCTGATGCTGTTCCACGGTTCCCCCTCTTGGGTTCCCAATGGTTTCATGTTTCCCCCTATATAACCCCCGTGTTATTTGGACTTCTCATGGAAGTCGAAGGTTCCTCACTAGGTTGAATCCCCCATACTCACTCCCTCCATCCTCCCTGATGCCCTTCCTATCCCC
>PVKS010028419.1:0-26463 GCA_004027875.1 Aplodontia rufa
AGGATGCAGAAGAGATGTAGGAGGTGATGATTATTAGGAAGAGGGGAAAAAATAGAAGTAACAAAGTAAACGAAGAGTGAAAGAGACAGCAACAGAATTTGGCTGTTACTAGAAGGAAAAGGAGAAGAAGAAACAAGAGTAACAGACAAGCGAGAAACAATGCAAAACCAAACCAAAATTTACTAATCAAAAACCCAACCCTCAAAAGACAAGGCAAGGGAAAAAAACTATATTTTTTAGAAATGCTAAAAATGATGAAAAGTAAATATGCTTATGTATATATGTCCATGAACTGATCGGCACAGCAAAAGCACGCACAAAAACAGAAAGAAAAAGAAAAGAAATGGAAAAGGAAAAATAAAAAAAGGACTATTAATGGAAAAAAATTGCTTCCACTGAGTTGGTCGAAATGGTCGATGAGAGTAGATGGTCACTGTCTAGCCCGACTGTCTTTCTTTCAATTTCTTCTTGAGTTATGTACTGAGTGTAAGAGCAAGGGCTGAGGGTTATAATCCCTCCCTCTTTTGGGGTTGCTTACCAAGCTTCAAGTTTGAGTTCAAAAATTCTCAGCTTCCCTTCTTACCAGTATGAAGTAGGATGGGATGGGAAGTATTGTCCGCTGGGGTTTTGTCTTTATGGAGATTGATGCACTCCCAGGATGGGGCTGCTGCAGGCTTCTAGGAGTGGGGCTCTGGATGGTGGTGCTTGGGTCTAATCATGCTTCAGGGACTTTGCTGAGTGGTGACAGCTCTGGAGATATTAGATCAACACATCCCAAGGGCGGAGGATTGCTGATCTCTGCTGGAAGTCTGGATCTCAGGAGTCTCCCTAGGATTCTACTTGTGGGACAGGGGAGCTAATCCTTCATTCCCTTTGCTGCCAAAGAACACAGCCTTTCCAAACTTCTCAGACTTGGTCCCTGACTGTGTTCGCACTGTCTGTTCAGATTTCCAACCCACTTAAACTGGTATGAGCAACAGACTCAAATGGGGAAGGAGTTGGGCTTCTTTTTCTTTTTCAACTTGAATCCCCCTGAGTAAAATATTCTCTGTGCCTGTTTCACTCTCCTTCAGCTAGGTACACCTTAGGTTACATGGCAGGTGCTTGCCAGGACCATGTAGCCCTTACCCAGATGCCCCAGCTCCTGCAGCAGCAGGAACAGCATGGCCGCCTCAAGATGGCTGCCGCCTCAGTTCTTCTTCACCATTTGAGAACCAGGGCACTCTTCATGCACTGGCGCAGCCTCTGCATCAGCTAAAGCCAGGCTGCTTTTCTGATCTTTGCATTTTCCATGCTAAATCTGTGTTTTGTGTTTGCATTCTCCTTCCCTCTGTGCTGAACCAGCATTGCTACCACTGCTGCCACTACTGGCTTGGTGCCCGTGTCACCTTTCTTCTTTGACTAACGTATCCAAATTTCTGGGTCTCTAAGACACTCTGGCTGTCCAATATTGAGTTTTAGTGAAATCTGTCTTTCACCCACCTAGCAGAGAAGCAGTACTCCTGCTTTTTGAATCCCAAGTCATGGAGCAACTAAGAATGTAGCCTTTCTCTAGCCCACCATTTTGAATCCCCCTTATTTTATTGTTTTTATGAGGATTTTATTTTTATTTTTATTAGAGCTTTATAGTTATATATAGTAGTTCGATTCATCCTGACAAATTCATACATGTGTGGAAATCAATTTTGGTTCATGAATCCCCTGCCCTTTACCCTTTTTCTTTTCTTTCCCATCCTCCCTTCCCTATCCCATTCTCCTTCCTGTATTAGAATTCTTTTCACTCATCTGTTAATTTGTATTTGACTGGTTCTTTATGTAATCTTATCCTTCCCTCCCCCTTTCCTTTGTTTTACTCTAGCTTCCACATATGAAGGAAAACATTTGACCTTTGAGTTTCTGAGTTTGGCTAATTTCACTTAACATGATATTCTCCATTTCCACCCATTTACCAGCAAATGTCATGATTTCATTCTTAGTAATGGCTGAGTAGAATTTCATTGGGTGTGTGTGTGTGTGTGTGTGTGTGTGTATGTATTTCTTAATGCATTCATCTTTTGGCAGGCCTCTGGCATCCGGGTTGATTCCACAATTTAACTATTGTGAATTGTGCATCTATAAACATTAATGTGGCTGTGTCACTGTAGTATGCTGATTTTAGATCTTTTGGGAATATGCCAAGGAGTGGAATAACTGGGTCATGTGATGGATGGTTCCATCCTTAGTTTTTTGAAGAGTCTCCATACTGGTTTCCAGAGTGATTCTACCAGTCTGCAGTCTCACAATGTACAAGTGTTCCTTTCCCCCACAACCTTGCCAGCATTTATTACTGTTTGTATTCTTGATTGCCATTCTGACTGCAGTGAAATGAAGTCAGTACAGTTTTGATTTGCATTTCCCTAATTGCTAGAGATATGGAAAATTTTTTTCTATATTTATTGGCCTTTTGTATTTCTTTTGAGAAGCTTCTGTTTTGTTCTTTTGCTCATTTATTGATTGGGTTATTATTATTATTATTATTATTTTGGTGTTGAGTTTTTTGAGCTCTTTTAATATTCTGAATACTAGCCCCTCATTGGAGGGATAGCTGGGCAAGATTGTCTCTCATTCTGTAGAGTCTACTATTTTAGCTGGTTCATTAATAACACAGAGTGGTTTGGGGAACCAGGTAGAATTGCAGACAAAAGTTTATGAAAAATGAAGAGAATAGAAAATGTGTAACTAAGATTACAACAATATAAAACTATATACATGGTATATAGTGTACACCATATATATTCAATGTATACGTATCATATATATACATATATATATAATCCACAATTTGCTTGTTATTATGTATGAGTAAATAATAAAAATAGTTATAGTAGGATAGGGAATTATAATGATTTTGTGATCATTTTTAAAGTTGTAAAAATTTTAATTTTGCTGTATTTCTTTATCAATTAAACCATATCTGAAAACTAGTGTTCCCAAGCAGGGCCTGATGGAAGAGTCGCCAGACTCATCTCCCAGTGGGTCACTGGGCACCTAAGGAAATTCCAAGATAAAGGGACTACCCGTTTGAACTAGAAACCGCAGACCGAGTGAGCTCAGAAATGTGGGGCAGAGTCCATACAAGGCAAAGCGTTTGACTACTCTGTAGAAAAGTGAGTAGGGTGGGGCTGGAGCAGTGGCTCGGCAGTTTCGGCGCTTGCCTGGCAAGCACGAAGACCCGGGTTCAAACCCCAGCACCACGTACACAACTGAGTGTTGGAGCAACTAAGGCCATGTGAAAAACTAAATAGTTGTTTCTCTCTTTCTCTGACTCTCTCACTGTCCCTCTCTTTATTTAAAAAAAAAAAAAAAGTGAGTAGGGGCTGAGTGGTGGCTTGGTGGTTATGCACTTGCCTGGCATTCGAGAGTATGTAGGTTCAAACCCCAGCACCACGTACACAAGGAAGTTTGGAGCAACAAAAGCCACTCTCTCTCCCTCACACACACACTGTCCCTCTCTCTTTAAAAAAGAAAGAAAGAAAGAAAAGTAAAGCAAAGAAGTGAGTTGCTTGGTTCCCCTCTTCAGGCTAGGGCGGAGTCAACCCACAACCACCCAGACGGGGTAAGGGAGACTTTCTCTTAGGATCTGGGATTTGGCCCAGCTCCCCACAAGGACAGAGAAGCCCTTCAAGTGACCACGTCCTGCTCCTCCAGTCAGGCAGGTGGGCTGGGAGGATGCCCGGACTCAGAGCTTCCAGACCATCCCATGTGTGAGACACTCAGGTTCACATTTTCTCTTCTTCTTACCCTGAGATTCTTAGTGCTTCTGGCAAATTCTGAAGTCCAGGGATAGCCTGAGGACTCCTGCTGTTCTCTTGCTGGGCCCTGCCTCTCAGCGATTGGGGCTGGACCCTATACTTGGATAACCTCTGAGTGACCCTTGGGGGGCAGCCTCCGGGTTCACAGCAGTCTGTGTGTTGAATAGCCACCCTTTCCTCTTGGGCTACAGCCATCACCTTTGTCTTGGGTTGTCTGAGACTCCTGATTCTACTTTTTAGCCTATTCCATTGTTCTCTTATTTCTGTGCTTTTAGTTATTACAGACTTATCAAAGTATTTGTATAGGTTATCTGAATACAACCTCCATCTGTTAATTTATGCATTTCTAACTATATCCTATCTACTAGAATTATTCTATTTATAAACGTCGGGATCACCTGGTCAATTACTTGTAAAAACACAATTTTGAGTGGAATTGTATTACATTTGGTTAGAAAGAATTGATTACTTTACAATATCGTGTGTTAATATTTGAGAATGTGATGTATCTATCTACTTCCTCCTCCTCCTTCTCCTTCTCTTTCTACTTCTCTTTTCCTTCTTTCTTTTTTTTTCTGCTAGTACTTATCCTTAATTGGTCTGGATTGAAGGTTTGTAATCTTTTTTTATTTTTTATTTTAAACTAAAGGATTGGATTAGGCAACGTTTTGGGTCTCTTTGAGATAGAGAAGACTATGACGTGATAACTTATCCTATAGAAGAGAGAGTAGACTCTAGAGAGCAGAAATTTGATGGCATGGAAGGAAACAGATTCAGCCCATGTGGGGAAGAATTTCAGAGAATGGAGTAGGAGCAGAAGGAGGGAGCCCTTCTCTGTAAATATACGAGAACCTCCTGAAGTCGAAATCAGGAATAAATGCTCTCCTCCTCCCATCTGCAAATGTTTTCCAGCATTTGTATTTTAAGGTGGCATATGGACTTCCCCAGCTGCCAATCACGAATAACAGTTACTAGAGCAAAGGCTGCACCCCATTCTAGGAGTGAGGTCAGTTCATTTGAAGTGATCCGCCAGCTGATTTTGAATATTTTCACCAACTTCCTTGCCCCCAAATCAGGCTTATCCACTGCATTTTAATAGCAAGTGTTTCAAATGTGGCCAATTTTTAGTTTTGAACACAGGCTGATGTTATTTAGTTGAAAGAGATGATTGCGAAGGGTATGTTTGCATAGGAAGATGTGTCTACACCATCAAAATAATGTGGTCAGCATAGCCAGAGTGTTCAGCTGCCTGGGCCCCAGGGCTCCCACCTCCTGGTGTGCCACAGAGAAAGTCTCTGTCTCATTCCTAGGTGCCATGTATGCTCTAAGTGACAGCACACATCATTTTGTATTCTAATGTTGTATATCCTGCACCTAGCTCCATGTGATTCAAGATCATTTGAAAATATAATTTGTAATAATAATATGCTAACAGATTGTGTAAGATATTCATGGTTAACCACTGTCTTATTGTCATGTGATAAAGCTGTTTCCAAGCTGCCCTGTTATAAATAATACTGCAGTAAATATACATTTTTAAAGTTATTTCCTTAAAGTAAATTCTCCAAATCACAATTTCTATCTCCAATGATTTTTCTGAGCCTATTGATATATTTTGCCAAATATATTCTAGTATATGTATATACTCTTAGCGCTGAAGATACCATTGCCAGTTTCAACAAGCATCCACTAACATGAAGAAGATCTAAAAGAAAATAAAATTACTTGACCAGTTAGATGAGCATAAGGGATACCATTATTGTAATTAACATTTGTTTGGTTACCCCTGAGAGTTTTAAAACTGCAATTATTAGTCATTCCTATTTCCTTTTCTGTAACTTATCTACTTGTGCTCTGCGCTGAGTTATTCTGCTGAGACTGTCTGCTTTCTTCTTTTTGAGTCACACCAATGGCTCTCCTTTTCCTCCCAGGAGAAATAACGGGGCCTGCATGGTTCCATGCAGCCATCTCCTGCTGAGGTGTATACACCTTGGAGCTGGAGCTGTATGCTAACTCTGAGCCTCTCCCGAACTGAAAGACCTGACATCCCCCACTTCCCCCTAAAGCATTTATTTAACAATAGTAATCTTCCATCCTAAGCCAAACCAGGGTTTTCCAAAGACCACAGTGAAGTTCCTATTTCTGTCCTCCAGCACAGGTCTAGGAAAGGAAACCAATCAACCTCATCCATCCAGACAAAAACCAGCAAATCAATCATCAACTAATATCTTGAATTGAGTGGATTTTCAATGAAAACTTGAAATAAATACCTATTTATACACATAGATATTTAATGAACACATATACACAACTATACACTATATTTTCACTAACAGACTCTTACAAGTTAATATTAATAAAAAAAAAAAGCTACCGAACATAACACTTTCAGAATGGCTATATTGTCAACTGTTGAGAATTGATGAATGTACAGGACAGGTAACAAGATAATGTTGATTGAAGAGATATAAAAAACCAAGCCTGGATGGGTGCAGCAAGCAAATTTTTCATGGTATGGGTGGGAGTAAGAAGAGAAAATAGGAGAAAGCAAGAAGAGAATACACAAATTTAGCAAAATCTCCTCCCACTCCAGCCCCATGCTGTCACTAAATTGCCACATATCCCCCATCTCCTCCCTCCTAGATCCAAGAGCACTCTGGAAGGTATTTCTTCCACTTCCTGGACACCTGGCTTCATTTCCCTTTCCCCCCTAGAAACCTGATGACCTACCCGAAAGTGCTCTTCTAAATAAACACCAGCTGTGGCAATTCGGTATGCTCCTGCCCAGTCCAGAGCAAAGCGGTACCTGGTAATTTAGTGAAGTCCTGTATGCACACAGTGGTCACTCAGGTCTCACCACTAATGACACAGAGATATCACCAGATCACAGATATCAGTAAGGTAGTAAACAACAGCGCTTCCTGTTTTAAAGAGGCTATCTTCTCAGATTTTGCAAGTTTTCACAAAGATATCAAATTTGTTACAGTTCTTCTTTTTTATTATTGACAGCTCACACTAAGTACTCAGTTGAGTAATCATGGCCGTGAACACTGCTGACGCTCAGAGGCTCTCTGCTCCCTTGACCCTGCACCGATTTGACCCACGGGGAGGCAGGGTGAAGAATAAACTGGGATTCTCCCTAGGCAGGAGAGCAAGGAGGGTCCAACCCGAGACCTCGAAGGGGCAAGTGATAGCAGCAAGTTTGGATAACTTGACAAGACTTGGGTCTGAGTTTCAGTTGTGGCCCCAGAGCTGCGTGAACTTAGGGCAACCATTTGAATTTTCAGGACAGCAGTTTTCTCATGCGCAAACTGGAAAAGAGGAAACATATACCATAGGGTGGTCATGGAATCAGCTGAGATAAGTCTGTGAAAAGCTCTTCGTAATATTCAGAGCGAGGCCAATGCAATGTGTAGGTGGGATTCCACTACGACAAGCTTCACAGGGCATGGTCACCTGCCTGCTGATGTGCTGACCAGCCCCTGGGATCCAGCATGATGCTGGGCACGAGCAGATGTTCATTCAATACTTGTGGGAAGACTTCCAACTACGTGTGATGTGGTCTTTCTAAACCAGCCAACTGGACAAGTCAATGAATTCACCATGTGTTTTCCAAACATCTACTTTGTATATAGGACTGAGACATACACTTAATGACAAAGAGAAGACCTAAATAAAGGACAAAAGAAAGGGTGAAGATAAGAGAGATGAAGAGAGAGAACAGGAAGGAAAGGGGCTATCTCTCACCTCATTGGTGATCAGAAATAGCAGAGCTGATAAAGCACCATGAATACTTAAATAAAGACAAAAGTAGTAAAAGACACACTTAATTATTTAATCTGCAACATATTCAACATAGCATATTCAAATTGGCTAAAAAGACTTTTTTTTAATGGCAGTAAAAACCCAGGCTTAACTGGTGACTGCCTGGGCTCAAAACCCACCTTCGCCAGCTAATGGTGGTAAGGCTTTGGGCGAGCTACACAGCCTCTCTGATCCTCAGCTTCCTCTGCTGCAAAGCAAGACAGCAGTGCCTTCCCAGCAGGATTTGTGTGGAGTAAATGAATTAGGACAATGCAGACACACCTGTGTGGCCAGCGCCATGTGAGTGTGCACCCTGTTGTTCTGATAGATCCTCCGATTGAGAAAAGGCGTCATCTCAGGGTAGAGTACTGCGTTCTGAGTTAGCATGTGAGACACCAAATGCAAGTTCTGAGGAGGCTGGAAAAGAGATCCATGTGGGCCAAAGGGACTGGAAAAGGTTTCATGGCAAAGCAAGGGCCCCGAGGATGGAAATAACTTGGCCATGTGGAAGAAGAGGGAAAGTTTCCAGGAATTGCTAAGTAGACCTACCAAAGCCAGGAGAATTGATCCCTGCATGGGGGGCAGACAGGAATGAAATTAGATAGCAGATATGCTTGGTCCCAATGCCTGGAACCAGGAACTCTGGGAGATTTTACATACACACACACACACACACACACACACACACACACACTTTATATACACCAGTCCATTAGGGTAACACCTATTCAGAAATTCCAACTCTACAGAGCATTCAGAAGAAGCAGAAAGTCTCCCAGCAGAGAGTGGGATTGAGGGACCATTGTTGCTGGTCTAACAGGCTTCTACTCCCTCCCTTCACCCAGGGAGTTTCATCCCCAGATCACAAGAGGCACTGACAGGTGGTTGATGACTGCTCAAGAAGGGAAGGTGTGGGTCTGGCAGAGGTGGAGGGCTTCGAGCAAAGAGTGGAGGAAGATGAGATTGACCATTATTGATAGATTAGGAAGAGCTGAAGAGTTTGGAAGTAGATTCCACGGACATTCAGGAGCTAGTGAAGGTTTCTGAGGAGCAGTATTGGTGTCACCTTATTTGAGATCAGTGCTCAAGAGCTATCCAAGCATCACACACATTTTTCTAGGTAGAAACCCACAACAACCTTTAGACTTCCTAAGGTGACTATCATCTCGGAGTTGCCTCTGTAGGCACCTTCATGAGGCACCATCATGCTGCAGCGTGGCCAAGTGCTCTCCTGGAACTTGAGAAATCCACCACGAGGAGAAGTGGGGTTTGGTAATCCCCTGATGTGCAGATAAGGGAACCAACGGCTGAGTGGGAATCCCAGCTCTGGTCTCCATGGTTCACAGTGGTGCAATAGCATGCATCTGGGTTTAGCCAGCCTGGTACAAGTCCCACCTCAGCCACATACAGGTCATGTGGATGAGTTCTTTAGCTTCTCCGAGTCCAGTTTCATCATCTACAGTGAAACGTACAGCTAATGCAGTGCATGGGGTAGGTGGATTAACGAACATCATAATACCAAGTGGCATCTCTGCAGAGAAGAAGCTCTCTAGCAAAGCACTCTTCATCTGAAATCGACATTTATGAAGACTTAAAAATCATTTGGAGCTGGGCACGGTGTCACATGCCTGTAATCCTAGCCACTCAGGAGGCTGAGGCAGGAGGATCACAAGTTCAAAGCCAGCCACAACAACTTAGTGAGGTCCTGAGCAACTTAGTGAGAATCTGTCTCAAAATAAAAAATAAAACAGGCTGGGGATGTGACTTAGTGGTTAAGTGCCCCTAGGTTCAATCCCTGGTGCCACACACACACACAAAAAAAGAATAAAATATAAAAAAACATTTGGAGATTTCCTTACAGAAGCTGTGAGTAAGACTTTTAAAAGTCAACTCAAGGGGCTGCAGCAGTGGCTCAGCGGTTACAGCGTACATCGCTTGCCTGGCATGCACAAGTATGTGGGTTCGAGCCCCAACGAAGGCCACATGAAAAACTAAATGAAGTTGATTCTCTCTCTCTCTCTCTCTCTCTGTCCCTCTTTCTTTAAAAATAAAAATAAAAAAAGTCAGCTCAAGGTCTTTTTCAACTTACATGTTTTCTAGACCTTGGAGAAAAACAAAGGAGGGGGCAGTGAGCATTTTCCAGCATTTGACACAAAGAAGGTCTTTTAAAAAAAACTCCATGATTTCCAACAGGTTTTCAAAGCATAATTTACTTGAATACATTTGAAGTATACCATTCAATAAATTTGACAGTTGCATACTCTTGTGCAATTCCACCACAATCAAATACAGAGCTTTTCCGGCCCCTCCCAGGACTGCAGCTGATAACCCCCCATCTCCCAGCCCAGGCTCCCACCAATCTGCTCCATGCCACTCTGGTGATGCGTGTTCTAGAACTCCATACAAATGGAACCGTACAGTTTCAACTTCTTTGAGTCTAGCTTCATTTCCTCAGCATAATACCTTGACCACTCTGAGACCTGACCAGCTTTGTGATTTCCCCTCAGATACGAACCCAAGACAGGACTTGAAGTGTTCGGGTTGTTGACCAAAACACTAAAGGAACTAACCCGAGCACTTAGACAACTTCCTTAAACCACCCTGTGAACCCTCGCAGAACTCCACGCTCTTCCCCTCGTAGAGGATGTGCAGAAGGAAAGCATCGCTTGCCCGCCCCGTCCATTGTCAAGACCTCTGCACTACTCTGCAAACTCCCCTAGTAAGTGCTTGGCACTCAACATTGGGAAACAAAGAAAGCAGCCCAGTGAAAACACCTCAGCTGACGCTCCACCAAAAAAGATATCAGCGATGGCAAATAATCTGAAAATTCTCATAATCATCAGTTAGTTGGGAAACGCAAATTAAAACTGCAATGAGGTACCACCATGCACTTATTAGAAGGACTAACTGTTGCTTTTAAACTGACAATATCAACTGTTAGGGAGGGTACCCAGCAACAGGGATTCTCATGGCTGGTGGGAATGCCAATGGCACAGCCACTCTGAAAAGATGCCAGTTTCTTATCTGTAAAATAAAATACATCTTAATTAAAAGTTACTCCTTTATGTGTTATAAAGAACTAAAAATTTTTTAGCCTTTCAAAATGCTGTGACAACTTTCAAGGAAAGTAGTATGGTTTCTAGAAATATGTAATCGAAAAGAGAAAAGATCTGAAACTATGTGCTTAGGAAATGTAAGCAGACCTTGATTTCTGTTTTAAATGTCTAGAAATTATTGTCTCAATGCTGAAGACAGGAAGGAGATCAAGATCAGGCAGCTGGATTATGAAAAATGGTGTTCTGCTTACACTTTTGCTGCATAACAAATTCTTAAAATTTGTTACAGCTTAAGGCAATGACTTAGGAGCTACCCTTATAATTCCAGAGACTGTTGACCTGTGAGATTCCATACAGGCTGCAGCTGAGAGTCTCTGTCACCACACAGCTAAATCGGGTGTGACTCCGAGCTTGGTGATCTCCAAATAGGTCTACTGCTCTGCTGACCTCCCAAAGAGGAAGAATTTTGACCAACAGATTTCCTGCTCAACGCCTTCACGAGCTATTCCGGATTCAAAGGAGTAAAGAAGGAGACTACCGTTTAATGGGGGACTGGCTTGCTTATGTAAGAAAGGAAGGAATCCGTGATGGCACTGTGGAAGAAAATCACCACAAACAAGTCACCAGATGCTCTGTACAAGGTCCACTGGCCAAAGACTAGCCCCTGGGCTTCAACTGTGAAGGGGGCTGAACCCAGACATCCGCTACAATAGCAATGCAGGAAGGGTACTAAAGTGTCTGGATAGATATTTGCTACCATCCACTGTCATTAGTACACATTTGGAAAACAGTATGAAGGTCATTATAGTTTGGATATAGTTTGTCTCCCAAGGGTCCCCATGTTGCAATCTTGGCCTTCAATGTGGCAGTTTTAGGAGGTGGGACCTTTAAGAAGAAGGAACCAGTGGGAGGCCTTCAGGTTAACTGGAATTATGCCCTTGAAAAGAATTAAGGTGTTTTTCAGGACCCCTGAGCCTGGCCCCACCCAGCGGTCTCTGGCTTCCTTTCCAAGATTCGAGCCTTCTTCCTGCACATGCTCCCACTAGGATGTGACACCATTCATTGTTGGCCCTGACCAGAGGCCAAACTAGGGTCCCTGCCCCACCTTTGAACCTCTGGGACTTTGAGCCTTCTAAAGTTTCTCATTAGCAGCCTGGCTCAGGTATTTATGATAGTGATGAAAAGTTAATTCATAAATTTCTCAAATAAATACAACTAGAACATGATTCAGTGAATCCACTAATGGCATAGATCGAAAGGAAATGAAATCAGTATGATATAGAGACATTCTCACTCCTGGGTTCGTTACAATGTATTCACAATAGCCAATGTATGTGATCAATCTAAGTAAGTGTCCATCAACAGGTGAATGGATGAACAAATGTGTATATGCAGAGTCCTTGACTTAAAATGCAGTCTCGTTCCAACAAACCCATATGTTGAAAATATTGTAAATCAAAAATGCTTTGAATACTCTTAATGTACCAAACATCATTAGCAACCCAGAACACGATAGCATATTGTATTTGCCCTCATGAGTACAGGGAGCTAGGAGCCAAGGCTCCGGGTTGCCCAGCACTGCAAGAGAGAATTATACCGCATGTTACCAGCCCAGGAAGAGACTGAAGTTCAAAACTTCAGTCAGTGGTTTCTACTGAATACTATTGCTATTCCACCATCATAAACTTGAAAAATCCTAAGAGGGAAAATCATCATCAGTATATAAATAAAAGAATACTACTCGGTCTTTTAAAAGAGGAGATCCTGTCACATGGGACAGCATGGATGATTCTGGAGGACACTGTTAAGTGAAACAAGCCAAGCACAGGAAAACAAACACCTTGCTATCCCACTTATACACAGAATCTAAAAACATCCAACTCTTCAAAGAAGAAAATAGAATGATAGCTTCCAGAGACTCAGGGGTCAGGGCAAAGAGTAGGAGAGATATTTGCCAGAGAACATAGATTTTGAAGTTAGACAAGATTAAGCTCTTGGGAGCTAGTTTATATCACAGTGACTAGAGTTAATAACAATTTATTGTATATTTGAAAACTGCTAAAAGAATAGATTTTAAGTGTTGTCAACACACACAAAAATGTACAGTACATTAGATATTATACATGTGGATTAGTTTGACTTAGCCTTTCCATGTTGTGTACACTATATCAAACACCATATTGTATACCATAAATATATAGTTTTATTTGTTAGTTAAAATATAAATTTATCTATGTGTGTTGATAATATTGATAAGGTTATCCATTTTCAGTATATTTCTTCTCCCTACCGGCCAGACCTGGAAATTAAACGGGTGGGTAGCTCGCTCCGGGCTGATAGCTCATGACAGTGACCTGAAGGTCCAGAGACAGAGGGCCTGGGTATTTCTGCCACTTTCTAGCTGTGAGACCTTGTAAGTTACATAGTCTCTTCATGCCTCGGTTTCCTTATCTGTTAGTGCTGTGTTGAAGACATGAGCTCGTGTGCGTCAGGTCCTGAGAACAGTTGTGTGATCAATGGCACACACCTGGCTGTTGAATGCTAGTTGTTGGTGATGGAGTCAGGGTCCAGGTGCCTGGTGGGTGGCCCCCCCGGGATGTCACGCCCCGAGCCTTCTGTATTGAGGGGCAGATGCTTGCTTTCTCTCTCCTTAGGCCTAGGCTGCAGGCTGTTTGCAGAACAAGTTCCAAGGATTTCTCACCTCACACCCACTGACCTATTCTTCCTTTCCTGAATTGCCTTCAGCAAAGTGGCCTTGTGTCCTAGACACGTCAGACTCCTAGGCCACAGTCTGTTGCCTCCCCTGCAACCTGGGTCCTGCTGTGTGCTGCCTGCCTCAGACCCTGCTGGGAGAGCTTAAGGGTCCCAGGGGACCAGCGTGAGGGAACTTGACAGCTAGCATGTAGTCCCATGTGGGTTGGCAGAACCCCTGACTTAGAAAGGGTAGAGGAACTGGAAGTCTCTGGTCTGAAAAAGAGAAGAGAAGAAGGCCTCCAGCAGCTTTTTGTGATGTTGGAGTTAGCGTTTCCTCAGGGCAGTGACTCATGGTG
The DNA here is from genome assembly GCA_004027875.1 of Aplodontia rufa. Lineage (NCBI taxonomy): Eukaryota > Metazoa > Chordata > Mammalia > Rodentia > Aplodontiidae > Aplodontia > Aplodontia rufa. The sequence goes on from PVKS010028419.1 coordinate 13,702, forward strand.
GAGAGGTTACGAGGAAGTAGACCTCTACCCCAGTGAGAAAGAGCAGTCTCAGTCGACTTTCCTGGAAGCGGGTATCCTGGGAGCTGGAAGGGGCTGCTGGAGCAGAGTCCATGTGGCTTTCTACCTTCCATGAACCCACCCCTGTGGGCCAGGCCTGGCCTGCTTGTCCCTGTCCCCCACACCTGCACACATTTGGCACTGGGTATTTGTTGAGGAAATGAAAGAATGAAGGAAGGACTATAATTTTGGTAATAATTTTTGTTTATTTAAGAATAAAAAGGGCTGGGAGCTGGAGCAGTGGCTCAGCAGTTACGGCGCTTGCTCAACATGCACAAGGACGCAGTTTCAAACCGCAGCACCACATACAAAATGAAGTGTCGGAGCAACTAAACCCGCATAAAAAACTAAATAAAACTGATTCTCCATCTCTCTCTCTCTCACTGATCCTCTCTCTTAAAAAAAAAAAAAAGAATATAAAAGGTTGGAGAGGTAGCTCAGTGGTAGAGCACTTGCCTGGAATGTGCAAAGACCCAGGTTTGAACCCCAGCACTGTATGCATTAAAGTGGAGGAAAAACAAGATGAAAAAAAATGAATCTCTCCTCTCTTTCTCTCTCTCTTAAAAAAAAAATAAGGAAAACTCTCTCCACTGGTGAGAGTTTGTGTTAGAAAACCCCAGAGGCCTCACCCAGCCCCAGAATTTCTGGTTCTGTTTCTAAGGACTCGCTCTCTGCCATAAGCCTCCCACTCAGTCTCGGGGGTGGGTACTTGCTGGTCCCAGGCATGCCTTGGATAGTCCCACCATCTCAGGATTGCTCTTGCAAAGCTCCCCTTCTCTCTGCTCATCCGAGTGCTACCCATGGCCAAGGTTCAGCCCACTTTCCCTGTGAAGGTGTCCCTTTATCCTTAGGAAGACTGGATGCCAGCCCAAGGAAGTCACTGGCAATGTGGAAGCTTGGCTTCCTCTTCCATGGGGATGTGCGGATTAGGCAAGCTAACTATGAGAGGTTCTTCCACACCAGCTGACAGGTAGGAAGTGCTCCACCAATGCTGACCGGGATTGGCTGTGTGTTAATGGAGCAGGACTTGCTACTCAGGCTTTGGATTTATCAGCTTTCCATGGTTATGATAAAATACCTGAAGAAATCAACTTAAAGGAGAAAAGATTTATTTTGGCACACAGTTTCAGAGTTTCAGTCCGTGGTTGCTTGGCCTCGTTACTATGGGCCTATGGTGAGGCAGAACATCATGGCAGACCACAGCTGCTCACCTCAGGGTAGCCAGAAAACAGGAAGAAAAGGTTAGAACAAGATGACCCCTTCCAGGGCATGCCCCCAGTGACCTACAGTTCACATCACCTCCAAATAGTCCATTCAATTATGAACCCATCGATAAATTAATTCATTGATGAGGTCAGAGCCTTCATGAGCCAATCACTTCCCAAAAGCCCCACTTCTGAACATTGCTGCATCGGGGGCCAAGCCTTCAACCCATGAGCCTCTGCAGGACTCTCCAGCTCCAGATACTTCTAAACTCCTGTAGGCTTTATAGCCTCCTTGGTCTTCTGGTGCTCAGTGTCATCTGAAGAGAAGCAACACTTCCGCTCCCTCCCCCCCAAATGGGTTCATTTATTAAACTACAGACCTGAACAGATTTGTCTACTGAGGCAAAAAGGCTCCCATGCAGCTCTCTTGCCAGACACAGAGGGGCGGAGCTAAGCTTTCTAGCTGGTTTACTAATTCAGATGTTACTCCGCTTCCAGACAGCGGAGGAAGGTCGGGGGAGATGCACGCATGTCCCTTCAAGAGAAGGGTGGGCAACAGCAATGAGGACTGTGTGTGTGTGGGGCGAGGCTCAGTCTGGGAGGTGGACCTAGTCAACTCAGTCTCCAACACTGGTGGCAGATTCAGAGATCCCCTGAAGTGATTCAACAGTCAAAGAGCTTCATGAAACCAGCTGGGTCCTAGTGACAGGAGGTGGAGGTGGAAGGAAAGTCCAAACAAAGAGGCTGAAAGGGCCGTGGTTCCAGGGCAGAAAGCACCAGTTTGGGATAAGTTGGTGGGGGAATGTTGACTCCAGCCCTCTCTCAGATCTTCATGGGAGTGACCACGCCGTGTGCCCCATGTGAGGAAGAAGTATTTGAGTTGAATGCCCTAATCTGGGCAACGATTGCCCACCAATTGAAAGATAAAGTTTTAGAGGAAGTTAAAATGGGGCTGCTTTATGTAAGGATAAACACAGCCACATACAATTCTCAATAGAAATATGGTTCAGGATAATGTAGGAGCCTGAGTGGGTTCTTCCAGGGCAGGTGGTAACCCTGGGAGATCATGGATCAGATTCTTTACAGATGTCAAGGAGACCTTGTGCCCTTCCGGTTGCAGATTGTTCGTTAAACCAACTACTCTGTCCCAATGTTGTTTGTTGTCTGTTACAATCCAAGTATTAGTTTTACAGCAGCTGCCAAATCTGACAGCTGTGCCCTCCTTTCAAGGACCGTTATGTTATCCAAGATGGCATTTCCAACAGAGGGTATTGTGGTCCTCTGCGACATTCCCCTTAGAGGAGATTCTCTCGTGCACTATTTTGGAAAACACTGACAGATTTACAGGGCATTAAAATCTATGTGAAGTTCTTCAGTGATGAGCCCATTTAAAACTATGCTCTGCCAGCATTTCCCAAACCTGATTTTTACCTAGAAAATACATGCTTTTTTCCAACAACATTGGCTGACATCTCTCATGGCTGGGATTCTTTAGGCACACTCTTGGCAGAGCTGGTCTGATGACTGGTTAGGTCATTTATTCAGTACCATTCAGTTGCAAACTGCTTTCTGGCCCATCATCTCCTTTGGGCAGGGGGCTCCTTAGCAGCTCACAGGATTAGGAGGGATGCTTGCGCTGCCTCCGTGCTGTAGATGAGGAAACCGAGACTAACCCAGAGACATGATCAAAGCCACAGGGTGAAGGACCCAGCTAGACACCACCCAACAGTTAGACTAACCATCTGCTGCTCTCTTTTTCCTGCATTGTATCACTATAGACAGATGGCTACTGTCCTTTAGCTGAAGATGAAGATGGCATCAAATCCAAAGGGAAATGGAACCCAAAGAGGCCTCTTGAGGTCGAGTGGCTTGTTCTGTCCAGGCCCTTCCTATAACGGACAAGAGATTTATGTTGCTACTTATGGAGTTGGCTATATAGGACAGTTAACGGACAGGAAAAATCAAGTTGTATAGGAAAACTTGACCAAAATGCTAATATATTCCAATCTTCTAGATTCTCAATGTCACCTTATGTAAAATTATAAAGATTTATGGTGGGTTTGGGGGAAAGATCCCAAACTGTAACACAAGTGTGAAGACAGGGTAGGTGTACAGGAGAATGTAGCAGAAAACAACACACACACAAAAAACCCTTCAGAATCAGAAATTTCTTGCAGGAGAGCTCAAGGTCAATGTGTGACCTTGAGCTTGTGAAAAGGAAGCGGTTGCCAGAGCGGCAGAGAGAAGTACAGTGCTTCCTTTTATCACATCGTCTTCTGTCACAGAACTCCAGGTGCAGGACTCTGGGACCCACCTGGGACCGAAGGTCGAGTTCCAGCCAGGACCTCTGCTTACTGGTCTTTTCCCAGCAAAGTTAGTGGAAAGGTTTATGTAGCTGGGAGAGCCTGCCTCTGGCTTGGTGGTGGTTGAACCTATTTCCAGTTCCCTCCACCAACAGCACGAGACCCAAATATCAGCCGAGCGAGTCTGTGAAACAGCCTTGCCCTGACAGACAATCAGGCAAGGACAACTGGAGTGAGAAGATGGAAGCTGAGTTATGTGGGGAAATTGCAAGCTTCTCATGATGTGAAGATAACAGAAAAGCAGAGGTCGGTGTTAGCATCAAATCCGGAAAGAAACCAAGGATGGTGCAAACCACCCTGTGGCCAGGAGCATGCACCTTGAACAAAGCCAACTACAGGTAGCATGATGGAACAGCGCCCTGCACCTGGGCTCTGAGACCATGGTTTCCCATGGCCCCCACCTGCCACCAACGCCTGAGCTATATACATTCAGTGCACACAGCATGAGTTCGGAGATAAGAATACACCCCTGATGCCCCCACCACATGCACACCCTAAACATATTTATCACTTCCAAAAGTTTCTGCTTATCTTGCTTCTTTACTCTTATTATTTTGTGAGAACACAGCATAAGATTGACCTTGTTAGCAATCTTTTAAGTAAATGATAAAATACTGAAACAGCTGTTCAGAAGGGCTCTAGGACTTTTTCATCTTGTGCAACTGAAACCTTGTACTCTTTGAATAATGTAGATAGATCTTTAAGATATTTACTCCTCTTCCTCCAGTTAACAACCCAAAATGTTTCTTATCTGCCTTGTTCACAACGAGGTGTTCCAGAGGCTTCTGTGACTCGCAGTGGCTGGAAGGACACCTAAGGGGCCACGGGATGGAGAAGAGTGGACAGTTATTCTCATGCAAGGTGATGTTTTGCAGTCCACCCCCAAAATTAATCTAGACACTTTAACACACATTACAGCCTCTTTTTTCCTTTTGGTACTGGGGATTGAACCCAGAGCCTCTTTACCTCTGAATCACATCCTCAGTCCTCTTTTTATTTCTTATTTTATTTATTTTTACAGAGAGAGAGAGACAGGGAATCTATTTTATTTATTTTTTCATCTGGCTTTTGTTTCTCCAACACTTAATTGTGTACGTGGTGCTGGAGTTCAAACCCTGGTCCTTGTGCATGCCAGGCAAGCGCTCCAACTGCTGAGCCACTGCTCCAACCCCATATTTTTTATTTTGAGACAAGGCCTTGCTAAGTTGCTGAGGCTGGTCTCAAACTTGTGATCCTCACACCTCAGCCTCCCAAGTTGCTGGGATTACAGGCGTGCACCTCCACTCCCAGCTCAGAGTCCCTTTTTGAGCAATGCAAATCCACAATGTGCTGAGGTCCCTACTCTGGAAGTAGACAAAAAAGACTGAGAAGATATCAGTCACTCTGGATCCCACAGGGCAGTACAGACTTAGGCTAACGAGACAGCGAACAGGAGGATGGGGAGAGCTACAGGGTCAGGGTCAAGGGTGGGAACCACACTATACTCTGCCAGGGACTCCGCTAAAAGCTTTCCCAACCCTGGGAAACTTCTCAGTGGCCCTGTGAGGTAAGTGTGTGTTTTTACTACTTATCAGAGAGGAACTGAGGACAGCAGTTAAGCAACTAGCCCAGGGTCGCACAATCAGAAAGTGGCAGGTTTGTCCAGAACAGGGCTCTGTCAGAGTCCAGTCCCCAGCTCCCGACCTCGACACCTGCTGCTTCCCTAGAGGCTGAGGATGTGGTCTGCGGGCTATGGCTGGCCAGTTGGTGTGGTGTTTCTATTGGTTCTGGCATGTCCATTCCTCTTCCCTTCTTCTGTGGAGACGCATGCCCAAGATGCAACAGTTTATAAGTCAGACACCTCTGCTCTAATTCCACCTCTAAAACACGTGATGACAGTTTGCACCTGGAGACTTCGTCACAGCAAAGGATGAGCCCTCCTGCTGAAACGGAATGCACATTGGCGGTGCCCTGCTGCTTCCCCCTGAGCCCCGCTTTCCATTCCTGGACACCCTCCAGATTCTGGTTTTTGGCTTCTAGCCACTTGCACCTGCGACTCCACCCGATCTTCTCTCGGGTACCAGAACCATTCAGCCCACATGTGGCGGGAAACAGGAAGAGTCCTCCAACTCCTTTGCCTTGAGTCAGAACAAACTGTGGGATCAGGTGAAGGGACTGATCCCTTGCCTGGGGACTCTGCTCGAAAGCACACAGATTGCCCCTTGCTTGGTTTCCTCCATCCCTGTCCTGCTCCCCCACTCCCTTGCTGGGTTTATTCCAAGAGCATTTCCTTACGAAATTACTCACTTATGAATCTCAGAGTCCGAGAGTTTACTATAGCGGGAGTGGTGGGGAGTTGTTGCTTTTCAAAATAACTTATTAAGATATAATGTATGCACAATATATCAATTTAATGCCTACAATTTGATGAATCTTGATAGGCACATGCATCCTTGAAACAACTCCCATCATCAACAAAACATTCCCATCACCCCCAAGAAATTCCTTCTGTCTCCCTTTATAGGCCACCTCTGCCTCCATTTCCAGTTCTCCAACTTGGCAACCACATTTTTCTGGCCCTGACGATCAGCTGGGTTTTTTGTTTGTTTGTTTTTGTTTTGTTTTATTTTGTTGTTGTTTTTGTTTTATATTTTATTTTTTGTAGACCTCTGCCAGAATGTTTAGCTAATGCTACAGATGGCAAGAGCAGTATCCCTCTTCAAAGTACCTATTCCTGGGGCTGGAGGGGTGGCTCAATGGTTACAGTGCTTGCCCAGCATGCACAAGTACACGGGTTCAAACCCCAGCACCCACGTACACAACTAAGTGTCAGAGCAACAAGAGCCATGTGAAAAACTCAATAAAAAATTGATTCTCTGTCTCTCTCTTTCTCTTTCATTAAAAAAAAAAAGTCCCTCCTCCTATGTTAGTTAAGAAAATTCTAGCTACTCCAAACAAACTCCAAAATATATAATGGACCTAAAGGCATAAGAGTGTGGGCACCTTCCATGTTGCAATTCTGATGTCACTAAAGTTGGCATCCAAGAACACAATTCACACAGCTGCGTCCCGCAAGAGGGGACGGTGCATGAAAGAAGGAAGGGTTGTGTGGATCGTCCTGGAAATCACTCTGACAGTTCTGCCTACATTCCACTAGCTGGAACTCACTGAATTGACCCCACAGGAAGGCTGGACTGAGTGCCCAAGCACACCCTGACCCCAGATCTCCCATGCAGGTAGCTGTCTGATCTGATCATCTGACCAGAGAAGGAAAAGCTAGAAATAGGAAGAAGAAAGAGATGGTGACAATATGACATCAGCATCATTGATAAGAGCAGCAACACAACAGCAAACGCAGATAGGGCCAGTTATTATCTGTTGAGCAGGTGTGTGTGTAATGTTTTATCACGCACTATCATGCTTACTCTCACAACGGTCCAATTTCCAGTTGGAGATTGAAGTCTGTGAAATTCTGTGACCCGTTATGTCTGTACGGCACTCAGATGGATGAGAACAGATTTGTCCCAGGTCTTCACTGAGTCCTGTCTGCACTATTAACACCAGGCAGAGCGAATCAACTGTGATTCATGCCTCTGTGAGAGGCATAAACTGTCAGAGGCGGATTGCAAAATAACCCAAGTCACCAAGAATATCAAGATTATGTCACATAATTCAAACGTTCTAGAGAGGCTAGGGAAGATGCTCCCCGCAACTTAGCACTCAGGGCAGATGGCCAAGAAGACATCTGCACCACAGACCTTAGGGTGGGGTGAAACTGGGCCCTAGGAGACAGAGAAAGTTAGTTCATGTTTACAGCATCTTCTGCATTTTAAGAAGAGCGAATCACAAGGAAAAGTCTTTATAAGGTGAAGAGTGAACCAACACATTTGAAAATCTGATCAAGAAGAAAATTCTCTGCATAGGGAAAGAGAGTGTGTTGGGCTGTAGAAAATTTAATGAGAAAGAAAAAACTTGTAGCAGTGAGACCGACAAGGCTGTGGGCCTGGAAGGAAGAAAACAGGAGACCCAGCAACTGGGCAGCTGTGAGAAAGCAGAAAGGCGAGGCAGGGATTCTCAGGGAGGGCTGCAGTGCAGCCTGGGACGCGGCTTCCTATTGGTCAGAGTTCAGCCCTGGACCATCTCTAGGTGTTTTGATCAGGAAAGGGCTTAACATAGGACTTAGGTAACTTCTCAGCTACTATAGTTTTTTCAAGCACCCACAGAACAATGAAAGATAAACCATATTTAGGACCTCAACATTTTCTCAAAAACTGAAATAATAGAGACTATGTTCTCAAAATAGAGCCAAGTAAACTTTAACAACAGAAAGAGAACAGGAAAATCTCTAAACTCTTGAAAATTTAAAGACATACTTCTAAATAATGCATGGGTCAAAGGGGAAGTCTCAAAGGAAATTTAAAATATATATATATATATATATATATATATATATATATATAACAATAAATGAAAATAAGAATTGGTATTGTTTTCAAAATATGTGCTATGCAGCCAAAACAGTTCTGGGAGAGAAGCATGTTGGACAATTAGATGTTTACTTTAGAACTGTCTCATATCAGTAATCTAAGTGCCTTTCTCAAGAAATTAGAAAGCACAGAGTAAGAGAAGCCCAAGGTAAACACAAAGAAAGACAAAATTTACAAAGAAAATCAATGAAATTGAAACTGATAAAGTCAAAGAACTGAAAAACCGGTTCTTAAAAAAAGGCAGGAAATGGGCTGGAGCGGTGGCTCAGTGGTTACAGCGCTTGCCCAGCATGCGCAAGTACACGGATTCAAACCCCAGCACCACGTACACAAAGAAGTGTCAGAGCAACAAAAGCCATGTGAAAAACTCAGTAAAAATTGATTCTCTCTGCCTTCTCTCTCTCTCTCTCTCTATTTAAAAAAAAAAGCAGGAAAAAAATAAAATTTTAGCATGACTGATGCATGTATGTGTGTCAGGGAGAGAGCAGAAGGAGGGGGAGGAGAAGGGGAGGGGAAGGGGCAGGGGAGGAGAGGAGGAGAAGGAGAAGGAGAAGGAGAAGGAGAAGGAGAAGGAGAAGGAGAAGGAGAAGGAAGAGAGGCATCTGAGCTGTTTCTCCCCATACGTACTCCTGCTTATTTCTGTCCAGCTCCTGGCATCGCCTGATCATCCCAAATGGTGATTTTATCTTCAAACACCACTAGGCTTAATTTTCTGAACCCTGCATAAGTCACCTACAACTCTCTAACACCTCAATCCTGTCTCAGGCAGCACCAGCACAATGGCCTTGGCAAAATTCTGGCTCAGCCATGAGATAAAAATGTCTCTCTTGGGCTGGAGACGTGGCTCAGCAATCGAGCACTTGCCTGGTGGGTGGAAGGACCCAAGCTGAATCCCAGCATCACAGACAGGACTAAGTGTCAGAAAAACAAAATCCAGATGAACACATACATTTTTTTTTAATTTGACTCTCTGTTTCTCACTGTCTCTTTTAAAAAAATGTCTTGTTTTTCCCTTCATTGTTAGGAGCGGAAAGGTTTCTTAATCCTTGAAATTGAGGCATGCTGAAAAGGGAGAGGAAATTTATATAAGCAAGACAATGTCACTCTGAACAAAAGATGTCCAACGGTACTCACCTACGCTCTTGTTGTCTCTCTCTCTCTCTCATACACACACACACACACACACACACACCAACCTTGATTAGCAAATCCTTACATCCACCGCCACATCTACACATAGCTTAGTCCTGGGCATTGCAGAAAACATGTGAAAAAAGATTGGGCATTGCCCAGCTGCCAAGTAGCGTACAGCCTAGTGGAAGAAAAAGATGTAATACAGGTGCCAGGACATGGTGAAATGCTGCATATTGGACAGTACGTAAACAAGTTCAGAATCAAGCAATCTGAGGACTCAGCACGAAGCACAAGTGTTGACTTGAGCTGGATGTGGAAGGAAGTTTCTAGAACACTTCCTTACGATACTCTCTCCTTCCCCTTTTCAGCCCTGGGGTTTCTTGCACATAGGGGACACTCAACAGATATCTGCATGTTTGATTGAGGCTTGAGGCAAGGAAATAGCTGCGCAGCTGAATACCTACCAAGTGCCAGGCACATATGACATCACGTTCAATTCCTGCAACAGTCACAAGGAGAAGACAGAATGATCCTTATTTTACAGGTGGGAAAACAGGCTCAGAAAAGTGGTAAAGAAAGTTGCCCAAGGTCACATGGATGGCATTGGATGGAGCCATGATTCAGAAACAGGCCTGGTGTTTATGCTGCCTGCTGGGAGGTACCACCTTGTCGATGGCTTACACAAAGGAAGGGATCTGGTGTGCCCTGTCACTAGTGATGTTAGAGGTCAGAGCCAGGCCTTGCAGATCTCTGGTCCAGCACACATGAGCAGTGGGGGATCCTGGAGGTTTTTATCCTGAGTTCTCGGCCGGGCTGGTGGCAAACTCCCTGGGGAAGTCTGGGGCAACCTGATTGATTTAAGAAGGCAAGGCAGCAACAACAGGGGCACATCTGGGAATAGAGAGTAATGCAACCAGGCTGTCAGCCTCCAGTTGCATTGCTGGATTTGCCACATGCCCGATGTGCCTGGAAGTTCCTTTATCACCACGAAATCCCCACCTTCCCACCTCCACCTGTCCATCCAGGAGTGCCCTGAGTGTGCCATATTTGAGCCATCAGTGAGGACAGGACTGTTGTGCAGATGTGGACTGGTGGTGGTGTGGCCCATGGTCCTGCTTCTTCTGTGTCTCTGTTCTGAAATAGGAGTTCAGACCTGAACCCTTTGGCTTAGAGAATGCTAACCACCATTATCCTAGAGACTGGGACAACCTGGCAATCCCGCTGGTCTGAGCTGGCACTCCAGCCTGGGGGCAGGGTGCATTTTGAACTGACGTATAAGGTTGCGTGGTATTCCAAGGGAACATAACCAATCCCCCACACCACAGCAAACACCTGTGTAATAAGCATCTTTCGTCCCACCTGTCGATGTTTGGAAGATACATTCCTAGAGTGGACTTGCTGGAACAGAAGATGCACACACTTCAAATCCTGTCTTCTGTGAAGGGACCTAATTTCCCCTCCCCGCAGCAATAGAGAGGCATGATCTTTCCTCCTCAGCATCAATGCAGTGTTGGAACCAGATCTGATCTCAGGTCTGACTCCAGGACTCAGGTGTCCCCACTAAGCCTCAGCCCGGGGTCTCAAAAGGAGCTTATCTATCTGGACAGCACAGTGAGTTTGTCCCTATGCCCAATAACCAATAGCAAATGGTTACTGAGGACAATCTGAATGGAGCTGTGTGTGCCTTGCTGGGCTGCCATCAATCACCTATGTCCTGTCCCCTGGGTCCTCTGGCTGACTCCTCTCTCTGTCGCTGAGCAAGTCTCTGCAATGTGGTTTTGACTCCAGCCACCTCCCTCTGTGCATCTCTTGAGCGCTCTGCAGACTTCTTCTTTCTCGCTAGACCATGACTCTCCGGACCAGAGTGTCTCACAGCTCAATGTGCAAACAAATCTCCTGGGGATCTGGCGGAAACACAGATTTCCATTCAGTAGGTCTGTGGTGAGGTTGAGTCTGCATTTCCGAAAAGCTGTCTGGTCTTGCCATGTCTGCGAAGAGCAAGGGTCCAGCATCAATAGCAAGCACCTGAAGAACTTGGTGAGACCCCAGTTTCTGGGTTCAACTGCATCTCCTGATTCTGGTCCCGTAAGTGTGTTCCCTCTCCAGCACTGGGCACCCGAGAGCCCTCAGAGAGCTTGCTAGAAATAAAGAGGCAGGCCTCTTTATTCAGATGACATTGATGCTGCTGATCCACAGACCTCACCTTGAGTAGCACTAGTTCCAGGCCTTGTCTGACTCCTCTCTGAGGGCTCTCGGGTACCCGGTGCTGGAGAGGGAACGCACTTAAAGGACATGAGATGCACAAAGTCCAGGGGAACAAATACTAGTGTGAGCCAGACTTGTCATTTAGACCTTTCCCTTGGGAGCTAAGAGGTGACAGGTACATGCATATGACTGCCTCCTACAGCCAGGTTTGGTACACAAAGATCATTACCAGCTTCTTCCATCTTCCCACTCACAGACAGAAGCCTGAGTCTCCTGCGTGTCTGAGCTCACAGTGGCCACTGTGCTGTTCTTAGGGGCATTTCCTCTCCAGCATGAACACAGCCTGGGGAGCAACCCTGGGGGCAGCCTTTACTGGCTCTGTGACCATGCTCTGTCCCAGGGCTCTTGCAGGAGGAGACGCCCCCAGACCTGTGTTTACAGCAAGCAAGGGGAGGGAGCCTGGGAGCAGTGATGTGCACTTTCCTCATTCATTGGCTTGCAAATCCTGCCCCCCAGTGTCTGCTGCCAGCAAAGCACTCCCTGTGCCACCGTAAGGAGGAGCTTGCCCCAAGACTCCAGACACACAGTGGCCAGTTCCTGGCCAAGGCAGAGCAGAGGGGCCATCTCAGCACTCCCCTTGGAGAACTGCCTCCCCGGCAGCTAGGTCTCACAGGACCTGCCAGGGTTTCCTCATCCCCATACGTGACCAAAGCAAGAGGCGGAGACTTGCTCCATCAGATAGATGTCATCATGCCTGGCTGTGATGCCAGCAGCCGTCTCCTTGTCCTGAGCAAAGCTGGTCTGATTGCGTCAGAACAGGACAGGAAGGTCGGGTCCTGCGTGAAACTGGAGCTGCTGAATTAGCCAACTCAATAGCCATGCCACCTCTCAACTTGGGACTTTTCATCATTCACGTGCTTACAGAGGGGCTGGAGCAGGGGCTCAGCAATTGGAGCACTTGCCTGGCGTGCATGAGGACCCGAGTCTGAACCCCAGCACCGTGTACACAACTAAGTGGCAGAGAAACAAAGGCCAGATGAAAAATAAATAAAATGGATTCTTTCGCTTCTCCCCACCCACTCTCTCCTTTAAAAAAATTTTTTTTAAAGTGCTTAGAAAGCACCTACTGTGTAGAGATATAGCCCTGAACAGAAGAGGAAGTGTTCCATCCCTTGGAGAGCTGGCATCACATTGGAGAAAAACAGATGACACATCGCTGGATTAAACTGTGTGTGTCAGTGACACTAAGGAAGGCAGGGAAGGGGGTCACAGATTCGATTCTATTTTATTTTTTATTTTTATATTTTAAAGAGAGAGAGAGAGAGAGAGAGA
>PVKS010028420.1:0-26434 GCA_004027875.1 Aplodontia rufa
AGTGAATAGTGCTTTAAGGACACTTGAGGGGAGGGTGTAGTCACCCAGTCCTTTGAACATGAGTGTATAGAGGAAAAGAACCATCTTTAAGCTAGAAGGAGAACGCTCATGAGTAATTAAATTACCTAATAACTTGATTTTGAATTTCTTACTCTTCAAAATTTTGAGAGAGTAAATTTCTGTTGTTTAAGTCACCCAATGTATGGTATTTTGTTATGGAAATCAAGTTGACTAACAGCACACATGCATTAATGTAATGTACCTGTGTTGTGAGGTGTTTTCTGTGGATTGACTTCTCATTTCATTTTATATACTAAGAAGAAATAGCACCTTGTGTAGTTAACGGTCAACCTAATTTAAGCAGAAATGCACTATGATTATGAGAAAAACACAGGCTTCTAATCATCTCCTCTATATGACAATAACTACTACATCTTTCATTTTATTTTATTTATTTTTTATTCATTAAATATAGTCTTACATATTGGAGGGAATCATTGTTACACATCATGAATATATGGATATTGACAAAGTATGTTAAGGCTGATCCTAGTACTTGATCTCCTCCCCTTTGACTACTCCCTGCTGCCATGTTTCCTTTACTTTGCTCCCATGTTATTTGGGCTTCTCATGGGAGTTGAGTGCTCCCCACTGCATTGATAACCCCCCTAATCCCTCCCTCCACTCTCCATCTCACCTTTCTTCTCCCTGCAGCTTCATAGTTAGTTATGGTTCCCCTTGCAAAAGTAAAAATTCACCTATGTTGAGTTTATTTTTGACCTTAGCTAACTTTCAATCTGTCTTAGATTGTACTCTAGCTTCCACATATGAGAGAAAGCATTCGGCCCTTAAGTCTCTGTGTTTTGGATATTTCACTCAGCATAATTTTTTCTATCTCCATCCATTTGGCTGCAAATGCCATGATATCATTCTCTCTAATAGCAGAGTAGAACTCCATTATATTTATATACCACAGTTTTTCAATCTAGTCATCTAGCAGGGGGCATCTGTGTTGGTTCCATACTTTAGCTATAGTAAATTGAGCTGCTATAAACATTGATGTAGCTGTGACTCTGTAGTATGCCAATTCTAGCCTTTTTGTGAAAATAACCAGGAGTGAGATAGCTGGGTCATAAGGTGGTTCCAGCCCTAGTTTTTTGAGCTATTACATGAAATTGAAAGGGTTGAACCCTCTCAAATATTTTTAATGAAGCAAGTATAACCCTGATACCAAAACCCAACAAAGACACATCAAGAAAAGAAAACTACAGACTAATTTCCCTGATGAACATAGAAGAAAAAATACTTAATAAAATCCTAGCAAACTGGATCCAAAAACACATCAAAAAAGATAAAATATCATGATCAAGTGGGCTTCATTCCAGGGATGCAAGGCTGATTCAACATATGCAAATCAATAAATATTTATTACTTAAACAGAATTGAAGACAAATATATATGATCATCTAAATTGATGTGGAAAAGTTCTTTGATAAAATTCAACACCCATTTATGCTCAAAACTCTGGAGAAGATGGGGTCAAATGTAGCTATTTCAACTTTATAAGTGTCATTTATAACAAACTCATAGCCAACATTATGCTTAATGAAGAAAGACTGAAAGTATTCCCACTAAATTCAGGAACAAGACAAGGACGTCCACTTTCACCATCTTAGACAGTATAGACCTTGAAACCCTAGCCAGAGCTATAAGACAAGATAAGATTATCAAATAAATTTGAATAGGAAAAGAGGAAGTCAAGCTATCCCTATTTGCTGATGACATAATCCTATACCTAGCAGACCTAAAAACCTCAATCAGAAGACTTCTAGAGCTTATAAATAAATTCAGCAAAGTGGCTGGTTACAAGATCAACACTCATAAATCTATAGCTTTCCTACACTCCAGCAACAATTCCACTGAAGAAGAAATCAGGAAATCTGTCCCATTCACAATAACCTCAAAAAGAATAAAATACCTGGGCATTAATCTAACAAAGGATATAAAGGATCTCTACAAAAAAATCTATCAAACATTGAAAAAAAGAAATTGAAGAATACCTGAATAGAGCGAAAAACATTCCATGTTCTTGGTTAGGCAGAAATAATATAATTAAAATGGCCATTCTGCTGAAGGTCTTGTATAGATTCAATGCAATCCCCGTCAAAATACCAATAACATTCTTCATGGATTTGGAAAAAGCATTCTCAAATTCATTTGGAATAACAGAAGATTCAGAATAGCCAAAACATTGCAAGGCAAGAAAGAGGAAGCAGGAGATGTCACAATACTGGACCTGAAATTATACTACCTTTCAAATGTGTTGGCTGTGAAAAAAATTAAAATTTTGATTTACTGTCTTTATTTGATGTCATAATAAAAATGATGTTTTGAAAATTATTTTTAGAAACATATAATTGATAATCTACTAGCTACATTATTTTATATATCTCAAAGACAATAAATGAATATTAGTATATAGTGAATCCTTAGTATTCTTTAATATTATATCATCATTTTTGATTATTACATAGTCTTTATAAGCTATTTTATAATTCATCTAGATTTAGTTATTATTATATACTGATTAACTCATTTTGTACCCATTTTATTATTCTTTGAATTTATTCACAATGTGTAATTTTCAAAACAAAGAGCAATTATTTAATAGTCTTCTCAATCCTGAAGTCTGGAAGAAGATATTATACAATATTTATCAGAGCATTAATCCTATACTTGGTTTCTGCATAATGACACAATCTATGGGTTTTCCAACAACAATGATGTTGATTATAAAATAACATGTTACTGACAACATATTTAATAATGATCAAGTGATTTCAAAAATTATAAATATCTATAGTGATATTAAATGTGTTAATAAAAATTCTCTTCAAAAAATAGTAGAATCATTCAAATGTTAAATTTGAAATTACTGGCTGATAAATTATATATTTCAACAGTCTCATAGATTCTATAATTTCAACAACTAACCTGCACCATTATTTGTTAAGTGGAATTCTAAAATAATCATTACTCCATTGTGATTGACATTATTGATTCTTGAATTCTTTATTAAATACTTTATCAAATTGAAATCTTCCAGACATTTCACTATGACCTCAGGGAAATCAAATATATAGCATCTAAGATATTCATTATCTAGAAAGAATGGAATATCTGCCATTAAAAGAAGTTAGAATGTATCTCCAATATTAAAATATATGAAAAATTAAAACAAGGAACATCCTTTTCAGAGATGTAAAGGAAAAATTTTATTTCATGAGGCATTATCATAATGGAAGTTCAGTGTTAAAGATGGAATGAGCATTCAGACATAATTTCAATGTTAATATTTAAGATACTAGAATCTATGCAACTGGAATGCTTTGAAAATATTAATGTAGACTAGATATTAATGTGAACTTCCAATTCCTAATTCTCCATAAGGTGTGTAGAAATCACCACAGCATCCTAATAAAAAAAAGATGAACAAACTGAAGTGTAAATATTTTTTAGATCCATAAGAGAAGTGAGGTTAGAGAGAAAATTGCTTCCCTGAAAATTGGAGAGACAGAAAGACAGACACAAGGAATAATAAGAGAGAGCCACTTCCACAGGAAATAGAGTAGGCTGGGAACATCTGAGCTGTGATACTGAAATGCTGGAGGTTAGGTGTGGATTAGTTAGTGTTAAAACTTCAGGATGTCCTAGTCATGGGGAGGGGTATGTTTTTGTGAGTTTTGACTCCAGAATCTCAATTGGGTTCTCACAATAAATACCAGAGAAAAGTATTCTCATGTTTATGGCAGGAGGACAGGAAAGGAAACTATTTCAAAATATGCCACAGCACTCCATAAATGCAGGAAGGTCTGCTTACAAGAGAATGATTAACCACAGTGTGACATGCTGAGATTTTCGCCAGAGCTGAATTGATTGGAGAGAAGGATACCCAACTCCAGACAGCTGTAGCCTTCCACTTGGAAGAAATGAAACATAAGCCCATCTATCCATCCTGTTTCACTAAAGGAAGACAAAATCACTGAGAAGCACTGTGAAGCTAACAGATCAGTTACATAGGCTACCTAAAAGACTGAGTCCTCATTGCTAGGACTATAGATCACCGCCCAACTCTCACACTTAAAATTATATTAACAAAGACCTGTTTACAATAGGTCTCACAGTGGGCAGTCAAGAAAAATTTATACATTTCAACAGGCATACTGAAAAGGAAGAACAAGTCTGTGATCTGAATGTGCATGCCCACCCATAATTCATATGTTGACTCCTAAGTGCCAGTGTGAAGGTAATAGAGTTTGGAGACTTGGAAGAGGATTAGGTAATTAGGATAGGACCCTCATTTTTTGGTTCAGTGCCCTTACAAAATAAACTTAAGAGAGATGTCCAGCTTCTTCCACCATGTGAAGGCACAGCAAGAAGGCACAATCTAAGAATCAGAAAATGAGCCCTCACCAGGCATTAACCCAGACAATTCCTTTATCTTGGACATTCCAGTGTCCAGAACAGTTAGAAATAAATTTTTGTTGTTTATAAGCTAATGGTTTTAGCATCCTAATCTTAAAGCATCCCAAGGAGACTAGAAGAGTAAACATCAGAATCATGTGTAGCAAGGACATTAAATTATCGGACAGGGAATTTAAAATAACTATTATGAACATGTTGAAGACCCTAATTAATAAGGTAGACAAAATAAAAGTACCAATTGCCAATGGCAGAGAGATAGAAATCTAACAAAAATTCAGAAAGAAATACTGGAGATCAAATACCAAACACTCAATGAAAACGAAGAAAAACTTTTGCAACAAATTTAGTATTTGCTCCAAAACATGCTGAAATTTAATTATCAGTGTAACAGTGTTAGAGATGGGGAACTTGAGAATAGATTAGACAATGAGGGCTCTGTCTTCATGGGTAGCATGAATGTCAACGTAAAAGGAAGAGTTTGGTCTGTTTTTGCTTCTTTCTCCTTCTGTCGTCCACTATGCAACACAGTCAGAAGGCCTGACTAGATGCCCGAATCTTGGTTTTGAACTTAAGGGTGATCTCTATTGTCTAAATGACTTGTGATAGTAACTCTGTCTCCCAAACACAAAATGATTCCATTGTCCGTTTAAAGAGTTAAGATATCTGCTCTAATGAGTAACTTACTCTCTGAGAATGACTTATTGGGTCTATTAACTTCAACAAGATTACCAATGAACAAAAGGAATTGACCTGCCTTGTTTGAAATATATCCTAATCAGTTCCATTCAAGTGAGAAGCATGAAATAGATGTGCACATAATTTATAGATATCCAATTATCTCCATTTAAACAATAGTTACTGAGCACCTACTGTGTGAAATGCACCATATAGCTACAGTGCAGAATACAATTATGTAAAACACAGTCACAATTCTGGATGATTTATATGAATTGGACTTTTTCAATAGTATGTGGAAATATATATTAGAAAAAGGTAAACATTCATTTCAAAAGAAATAGAAAAGAATAAGGAAAGAATTAATGCCTAAAACACTGAATTGAATATTTCAGGCAATATAAACAAATTATATAATCAAGTGTTCTGAAACTTTTGTTACATTCATGTACACTGAGATGAATTTTTTACATACACTAAGCTGTTTATGTATAATAAACTGAAGTACCGAACTATGTTTTTGGGTTTTTTTTAATCACATGAAAGGCCCAGGTAATTAGACAACTTTTTGGTGACATTTTGTTTTCTCTAATCTTACAGGAATAGTAAATAAGCATTAAGTAAATTACAATGATTTTACTACTTATAGATTGTCTAAAAAGACTTTCTTTTAGGAGTGGTGTTAAATTCACAGCAAAATAGATAGAAAGCTATGGATATTTACAATACACAATTGCTGACAATACATTCTTAGGCTCCTATATTATCAACATTCACCACCAGAATGATACAGATATTTCAAATGATGGAATTATGCTGACATAATTATCACTCAAAATCCATGGTTGATAATAAAAGGCACTCTTGGTGTTGTACCTTATATGTGTTTAGACAAATGCATGACCACACGCATCAACAATTATAGTACTGTACAGAGTATTTTCGTAGACCAAAAAATCCTATGGACTCTACCACCCAGTCCCTCTACAATTCCCAGACTTTGGTAAACACTAAACATTTTCTTCATAGTTTGGGCTTTTCCATAACATTATATAGGTGGGATCCTACAGTATGTAGCCTTTTCATACTAGATTATTTCACTCAGTAACAGGCATATATGTTTCCTCTATATGTTTTCATGGATTGATAGTTCACTTCATTTTACCAATGAATAACATTCCATTGTCCTGGATGTGCCACTATGTGATGGTTAATTTTAGGTATTAACTTGACTAGATAAAGAAATAACTGGAGAACTGGTTAAGCATTATTATGTGACTCTATTGGTGTTTCCAGAGGAGATTACTGTGTGTCTAGCCTGTGTGTGGAAGACCCACTCTCACTGTGAATAACTCAGGCAGAACCTAAAGCTGGGAGCCTGGAAAGATAAAAGGAGAGGAACAAATTTCCTTAATCTATTTGATAGAGCTTAAGACACTGAATTGATATTTGAATGGGCCTTATTTATTCATATATAAGGAAAAATAAAAGGTCCAGATTTTTCCCAATAGGGAAATCATGTAAACTCAGGCAGGACAAGTTATTTAAATAGGACAAATATGACTTCCATATACTGTCCTCAAACTTGTTTCCTTCTACTCAGAAGGTTAGGTTCGTTACCCAAGTCCTAGGACTTCAAAATTCTATTGTACCATTCTATCCAAACACCTCCCACAGTTTGCAATATAAGAAGACCAATGAATTCCATGATGACAGATCTAGCACCACAATTCGTTTGCTGAAAAGTGTGTCACTTTATCAGAAGCAATACTGTGTAGAATACCATGATGGTGGATAAGGCATTATTTATGTGAACAAGTGAGTTTTGGTAGATGCAATGCATATAGGGAAGTGTGTTAGCTTTTTGTCATGGTGACCCTAATAACTGACACAAACAACTTTTCTGCCAACTCCTTTGCTCCTTACTCTAGAAGAGGTAGAACACCATGAAGGAAGAGCATGGAAGAGTAGCACTTCTTACCTCATAGTGTGTAGGAAGCAGGGATAGAGAGGGGCTGTAGGGAAGAACAACCTTTTCAGGCAAGCTCCAAGTGACCCACCTCCAGCTACTCCCCACCTACATATAGTTACCTGCCAGTCAGTCCATTCAAACTAGGCTGGATTGATTAGGTCACAGCTCTCACAATCTAATTATCTCAGCTTTGACTGTTTCTCCGTTAACATAGGAGTTTTGGGGGGCATCTCATGGCCGAACCTTAAGAAGGAAGGCATGTTCATTTGAAGTCAATAACAAATGCTTATTCCTGTATGAACAGAGCACTTTCATGATGGAAGGGATCTTATGTAATTAACCTGGTAAACAAGTACCTTACTGATGAACAGTTTAGTGTTCATCATTGCTGCTGGCAGACTTGGCACTTAGCAGTGGCCGGTCATCCTCACTGAATACAAGTACATGTTGCTGAGACTATCATATCCTCTATCCCAGCAAAAGTATAATATGTTATCATAAAGTATTCATATTTTAATTTTAGAGTACAACTTGAAATTACTACACATTGTTAGAATACTAAACAACATGCCTGATAAAATTAGAAGTTGATCATTTGGGGAATATTTATTCTAGTTATACATGCTTCTATCACACCCCTAAACTAAGTTACCATAATAATTAAATGAAATATTTAACTACAATGCATAATTACTATTGTCCCTATTTATAAATGTAAGAATTAATTATCTAAAAATGTTCAATATTTAAAATAATAAAAGAAAAATCTAATATTAAACAGAAGTTCTTACTATTTTTTGTTACATTCAGATTACTGTTAACAGTTCGTATCATTGAAATATACACACCTTTGATAAATGCACACTTTTGGGACATGTATAACCAAAGTTGCTTTTCTACTATCAGATCTATTTCATGGGATATTGCCTTATGCATTGAAAATCTTTCAGCATTGGACAAACTTTTTGTGTTTGTATTTAGCATGGGTTTAATTGATTTCCAGTTAAAAGAATGTTGTCTACATTCTTCTGTGGATTAAAAACTTGTGCCTATTAAATTGAGTTTTTTCTTATATTACTGAATTCTCAGTATTATTACAAATGCAGTGGCAAATATTTATTGATAGCCTAATCTGTGCTCAAACTTTGTAAATTAATCAGACCTAAATGATTTTGGTTTGCATGTGAGAACATGGAGATCACAGTTGATTCTTCTGTTTTTGCTTAAAAAACTAGTTGGTTGAGGGGTAGAGACTATTATGAACAGGAGACTAAGGGAGTGGCAGGGGAGAGGTGTATTTTTGTAGGGGCTGTGGGCAGTAATCAAGTTTACTCAATTTAACATGAGAGTTCATGTCAATTAAATGTCATTTAAGGAGCAATAGTTAAGGGCTGGAGTGGTGGCTCAGAGATTACAGCATTTGCCTGGCAGGTGCTAGTACACTGGTTCAAATCCCAGTACCCATGTATGCAACAAAGTGTCAAAGCAATAAAAGCCATGTGAAAAATTCAATAAAAATTGATTCTCTCTCTCTCTCTCTCTCTCTCTCTCTCTTTCACTGTCCTTCTCTCTTTACAAAGAAAGAAAAAGCAATAGTTACATTTTAAATCCATGTTACAACATAGAATTTCATAAGGACAATTTAAAAAATGAAAAGATAGGGTTCTTAGTAAACAGCATTCAGATTTTTTAACACAAAGTATCACAAAGAAAAGGCAATGATAGTTCAGTAAAATAGGAAACAGATGTCTCAATTACCATAAACAATATATATTTTTAAGAAATTCTTTTACAAGTATTTATACCATTAATATTCCCATCATAGTGTTTGAAACTTCCATTTCCTCCACAATCTTTAGTCAATCTTTTTAATTTAGCCAGTTTTAAAATGAAGTGTTATTTTGGTGTTTTATTTCCATTTGCCTTAAAAAGAATGAAATTGGGCATCTTTTCTATGTGCTTCAATTTCTCTTTGGTTTAGGACGGAGTTATATCATGATAAAGCTATTTAACATTAAGTTGAAAACATCTTAAGTCTAAAATACATTTATTATTTGCAGCTTATGAAACACCGTTGCTTAGCCTCATCTGCCATAATTAAATGTACTGAGAACACATACATTAGCAATAGTTGAGCAAATCATATGTGTGCATGAAACCTATATCAAAACAAAATATTAAAAAGTTCATTTGATTCATTGAGTACTCTACTGAAAGTTAAAAACCAAATGTTTATGTGGTATGCTTTCCATCATAAAGTAAAAAATTCAAGGTGGACATAGTGGTGCATACCTGTAATCCCAGAACCCTGGGAGGCTGAGCAGGAGAATTTCAAGTTCAAATCTAGGCTCAGCAACTGATCCAGGCCCTAAGAAAGTCAGCAAGACCCTTTCTCAAAGTAAAATATAAAATTTATTTAAATGTGACTCAGGGGTTAAGACACTGGGTGCATTTCTGGGACCAAAAAACAAAACAAAACAACAACAAAAACAAAGTCATAAATCAAGCTGTTGTTAAATCAGGAATATCTATATCTTTGAAGGAGTTTCTGTTCAAATCTTTTGTCTTTTTTAATAAATTGTTTTCTGATTGTTGAGGAAACAAAAAAATTACATTCATTTAATATAGCAAATAACTTATTTCCAAAATATATCTAATGTGCCCCAAGTTATATTTACATATAGAAAATTGTACTGGAAGACAATCGCATTAATTCCTCTGAGTATTATCAATGTCTGCATTCATTCAATAATAGCAAAGTTGAGAAGTGCAGCAGAGATTTAAATGTGCAAAAGCTGAAATATTTTCCAGATACAACTTTATAGGTATAGTCCAATTATTGTAAATAAAATTCATTTGCATAATCATTTTTGTCAATAAATTATCAGTATATCTTTTATAAACAGAATAAGGCTAAATTAGAGTAATTTTATCTAATCTGACAAAATCCAATTTTAGTAGGTAATTAATTTCATTTTCATATTTTAGGATTATTCATGTATTTGAATATACTTCTCACATATTTTTTAATTTTCCTTTTATTTTTTGCCTACTTTTCACTGAATAAATTTTTAATAGCCATTGTTTTTTACTTTCAATGATCTGGAAGATAATATATTTTTGTTTCTGTAGTACACATCCTTGTGATGTTAACATATCTTAAATTAACAAAATTTAAAGTGTCTTAACATCTTTATTAACTGATATCATAACATTAGTGCTTTGTAATTATGTCTCCTCAAATGTGTTTTCCATTATTTTAAGTATGACATTATGATGCAGAATATAATGGGATTGCCGAAAAGGTAACTCCAAAATTTTGAATACAATTTCTTCACCTCAAGGCCTAGCTAGGAAATTTCCTCTGGAGCCTTCATTTGTATATGAACAAGTATTTCAGGTTTATATCCCAAGTGCACATTCAATTTATTTGCCTTCTAAAATAGTCTAAGTGTAGACTAGGTGCAGTAGCATAATCCCACTGCCTCCAGAGGCTGAGGCAGGAGGATCCAAGGTTTAAAGCCATGCTCAGCAAATTTGTAAGGCCCTAAGCAACTTAGAGAAAACCTGTCACAAAGTAAAAACTAAAAAGATTGGGCATGTGACTCAGTGTGTAAACATATCTGTGTTCAATCCCAAGTACCAAACATAAATAAATAAATAAAAAGTAGTCTCCGGGTGTTCAATGAAATTATCTTTTTAGTATTTGAAATATCACTGTAGAAGACCCATTTTAAAGGGTTCTATTGATTTCTAATGCATAAAAATCACTTTATGAACAAATCTGATGGTAATTTTTATTTTAATTTTACCATTGTATTGAGTCTGAATTTACAAATCCATATGTAAAATAATTATTCTGTAAACAAAAGGAAAAAGGTTTATAAAGTTGAATTTTTTGCTAGTTTCTAATGAACCTGTTACTCAAGACATATTCAAATTTAAATATTTATTCAAAATAAACTACTTCCTGTATTTGAATTTTTGTTGATAATAATTATTAACAACAAAGACTCTGAAATTACATGAGATAAAAGTGTGTGGGCCCAGAAACAAACATTCTATATTCTGTTTCTTAAATACCCACTTTATTGCAGGTTAAAGATTCCAATGTCAAATTGCACTATGAATTATGAGAAGTAATGTCTGAGTTAAGAAGCACACACATACATACACACTCATACACACACATACAAATATATCCTAAAATCTTTGTCTTGCCTTTGACAAACATGAACAAAGGAAAAGCTTTAAACAACAAAACAAAGGACTCTGTGCTAAGTTTCTTTTGAGTTTATGAGTTTTTATTATCTCAAAGGGTTTCCCTGGAGAACTAGAAATGTAAAATCAAAAGTTCCATGGGAGGAAGATGAAAGGAAAATGTTTAGCAGCTGAACAAAAAAGCACAAACACATTTAAGCAGTCTATCTGTAGAATTTCTAATAATATACTCACTTTTATGGCATGCTAGAAATACTTGTTTTCTCAAGTGTGTTTCCGTATATACTAATTTTGAAATGATATTTCAAAAAGAAAAATTACAGAAAATGCTTATTTGAAAAGATCTATGATGCTTATTTGAGAAGATTAATGAAAGAGATATGATAAAAATAAGTAGAATTACTAATGAAAAACTAATTATAGCCATTGCCACTGATTTCACTGAATTGAGAAAGATTACAACAAAATACTACATATAATTATAGGGCAAACTTTTTTAAAAATCCCTAGACTATAGTCTATCACTTGTAAGTGATATTCAAGTAATTATGTCACTAATATTAACTTTCCAAAAAAGCTGAAACTTACATAAATAAATTCTAACACAACACAGATTGGAAAAAAATTAAATTTAGTTATTGAAACAACTAATACATTGTTTTAAAACAGAAAAAGATTAATTTATGAAGATTTTCCTCTAAATTATTTAAGCTATTTCAATATATATTAAAATGAAAACTTCTTCCAGTTAATTTTGTACATTAATATAACTATTGTAAAATAACTAAAATGATGAAATATGTTTGTCTTCAATTCATCACCAAAAATGTATTTTAGCCACTTATAATAACACATATTTTTTAATTTTCTTTTTCTATATTTGAAAATACTCAGTAATTGATGAACTATGAATATATATAAGTGAATATATTCTAACTGTAACACATACAATGAAATAATTAGTAATAATACAATATTTTGATATATAAATGTGCATTTCAAAATTCACTAGAAAGCAAAATTAGATGTCCAAGTGTTCATATTCAGATATCTATACCTAATAAAGAATCACGATGAATGCATGTCTACAAATATACAGTCATGGGGTTGGATTATTTACCCAAACATCACCTTTTGGAATTTCTGTTAATGCCAAAGGGTTTAATGAAATGATCACTGATATTTATTTATTTATTTTTGTTTATTTGTTTGTTTTCAGGGGTGAGGACTGAACTCAGGACCTTGCACTTACTAGGCAAGTGCTCTGCCACTGAACTAAATCCCCAACCCTGATCACTGACATTTAGTTTGAAATAAAAAAATACAGTTTCTTGATTATTTGAAAAATCAGTTCATTTAATAACTTCCCCATTGAGAAAAATACTGTAGAAGGTTAGGTTCACAGTCATAATTATAAATGCATAAATGCTGAGTAAAACTTTTCATCATGGACTAAAAGAATATCACATTAAAATCAAGCAGCGTCTGGGAACAATAAGCAGAAATCAGTCTCAATACCAATAAATATAGACATTCAATACAGTATATTAACATATTGAATAAAACTGCAATTTTATGAAATGTTACAGTGTAATTTGAATATTTTAACAGCCACTCCCAATTAAAATTCTAAATTCAAATAAAACTAAGGAGTTATTAGAGGATAAAAGCTACTTATAATATCAGTACAAATAATCATTAAAGGTAAAATACTGAAATTGTTTTTCAGCTTATGTGAACTAGGCAATAAGGTCTATTTTTAGCACTGCTTTTCTTAATTTTATTTTATTTTTTTTAGAGAAAGAGGGACAGTGAGAGAGAAAGAGAGAATCAATTTTATTTTGTTTTTCATATGGCTTTCATTGCTCCAACACTGTTGTGTACCTGGTGCTGGGGTTTGAACTCAGGTCGTCAAGCATGCCAAGCAAGTTCCATAAATGCTGAGCCACCTCTACACCTATGTTTCTTAATTTTAATTTAAATTATATACTTTTTCAATTTGGGGAGGGTTTTTATTTATTTTTTATATTTTTATTAGTTCATTACAATTTTACATAATGATAGGGTTTATTCACAAGCATAAGAATTTGTTTTAAATAAAAACAGAATCATACATATCATGAATATTATTCAATCAATGGAAAAATATAACTCATTTCTTTTGAGAGTTTCATTAAATTCCATAGTATGGACTTTTTTTCTTTAAAGGAAAACATATTGTTTATATAAAACTATGCGTTTCATAGTGGCACATTTGTACACACATATTTTTTAAAATTAGAAAAAGCAGCTGAATATTGAAATAAATTTCAGAGCATTATAAGAATAATAGTTAAACAATAATGTCTAAGAATATCTCTACATACAAAGGATATTAAAATAGAGAAGTTTCAGTCTTAAAAGCATCTGCTAGAATTAATGAAATAATTGGATGAAATTACTAGATATGTATGTATTTTATTTTTATAAATAAAAATTACCTCTTGCCCAGAGAATATACTATATTTACAGCTTTTATTACAAAGTACTTAGAAAATGATCCTATAATCAGGTAGGCTATGAAACTTCTTACTCTATGGGCTTAGAAAGAAAACCTTTCTCCTTCAGAAGTTTGAATTTTAAAAATGAGTACTTTGGTTTAATTCATTTTAAAATAAAAAAATTCAAAATACAAAACATCTAGCATCAGTGTTTTATCTTAGTACTTCATATCTATACAATTGTGGATTTTGAAAATATCCTAGAAAATCTTTTGCAAATGTTAATATTGAGAACCAAAGTATGTCACCAAGAGATTAGAATTTCATCCCTTCCAGGTGGCAGAGGATTTTTGGTCATTGGCTTTGTCAGGGATACAGACAGGCTTGTATATTGGAAGGGAAATTTATATATTATCTAATTCAAGCTCCTCCCTTGTTACAGGAGGTAAAAATAAAGTTTTGTGAGTAATATTTTATAGTATATATTCTATGTATGTATTATTAAAATGATTTGCTTCATTCTACACATTTTGAATAAAGTGCTCAGAGGTAACAGAGTCATTTGGAAATTCAGAATTCATTTTTTAATTTGAACTTTATATTTTTATGATACCAAGAATTGAACCCAGTGGTTCCCTGTCACTTGAGCTACATCCCCAGCCCCCACTCCTTTTATTTATTATTTTGAAACAGATACTCATTCATTTGCCCAGGCTGTCTTTGAATTTGTGATCCTTCTGTCCCAGCCTCTCTAGTAGATGAGATTATAGTTGTGTGCCACTGTCTCTGGCTCAAAATTTATCATAAATTAAAGTTTTCCCCTTTTAGATATACTTAATATAGTATATTATTCCTTGTGATTACTTAGGACACCATCTATACACCAAAATAGTCCAACCCCAATTTTTCCCTTTCTCTCTCTCCCTTCATAGCATTAGTGTCCAAGCATCTGACAGGCATCTCATGCATTCTCCAAGTACAACATTGAATGGTAACTGTTAGGCTATATTTATTCTCCCTTTCTTCTTTAAACATAAATTATTCATACATTTATATATTTATTCATTGATTATTTAAATAACATTCATAATGATAAGTAATCTTATGGGCACTAAGATTCTAACACACTAATACCCTCTGCTTATAAAGCTCAAATTCACACACAAAACTGAACAAACAATGGAATTTTTATATATTGAGTAGACATATATACAATGAAGAAAAATAAAGGGAAAGAAATCAAGGATTACTTTTAGGGAAGATAAGTATCTTAGTCCAGGCTGCTATGGCCTGGGTAGCTTAAGAATAATAGAAACTGGAAGTTTGAGATCAGAGTATCAGTTGGTAAGGTATGGTGAGGACTTCTTCCCAGATGGCAGACTACTGAGTGCTTCTTGTATCCTCACATGATAGAAAAAAGTCTAGTGAGCTCTCTGGAGTTTTTTGTTTGTTTGTTTGTTTTTTATAAGGAACCAATGAGACCCCATAGTCAGGAACTAATTTTCTTCCCATGGATACTTTCTCCTAATACCATCACATTGGGAGTTAGGATTGCAACATATCAATTTAGAAAGGTTGTCACAAAATCCAGTGCATGATATAATCTCATAATGTGAACCAGGATAATCAGAGAAAGGTCTCATTGAGTAATTAAAATTTGAGCTAAGCTTTGAGGCATATGGGAGTAAACCTTAGGCTAACTGAATACGGTCAATTTCAAGTAGAAATAATATAGTAGTAAAAGACTTCCCATCAAGGCCATAATTAAAGGTCTGTTGAAGAAATTGTAAGGGGAAAGAAGGATGAGAGCAAAATAATTGAAGGATGGTAGTAAATACTAAGTTCGGAGACAAAATGGAAATACACACTCTGACTTTCATTTTTTAAAAGAATTGCTTAGTCTTCTGTATTAATAATAAGCTAGGAGCTGGAGCAGTGGCTTGGAGGTTGTGGCACTTGCCAGGCATGTGCAAGTACACGGGTTCAAGCCCCAGCACCCACGTGTACAACTAGGTGTGGGAGCAATGAGAGCCATGTGAAAAACTCAATGAAAGCTGATTCTCTCTGTCTCTGTCTCTCTCTCTCTCTCTCTCTCTCACACTCACTGTCCTTCTATCTTTAAAAAAAATAATACTAAGCTAGAGTGAAATAAAATTGAAATCAGAAGGCTAATTAAAATACTGTTATCAAATTCAAGAGTAGTTTTAGTCCGGGCATTGACCTTGGAGGTCATGTAATGTGTTGGAATTTTGATGTATTTTTAAGTTGAGCAAATATAATATGTGCACTAGAGGTAGTGTGTGAAGAAGAAAAATGTTGACTATAACGCTGGTTGTTTAACCCAAGCACCTGGAAGAATGAAATGCCAAACAAATGAGATGTAAAGTAATGAAATTACAGAAGTTGGGAGCAAAGACCATAAACTCTTTTCTGGATTGATTATATAACACATTAATTAAAATGTTAAATGTGTATTTGATTTGATGCACAAAAGTAACTACATTCTGTGGAACTGTAAATGTTTACTAGCAAAACCATAATTTCATTAGTTTCAGCAATGACTTTTCTGGAAAATCTTTTTTTTTTTTAAAGCAAAAAACAGAGGAAGTAAGTGAGAGAATCAATTTTATTTTTAATTTTTTCATCTGGTCTTTGTTTCTCTGACACTTAGTTGTGTATATAGTGCTGGAGTTTAAACCTGGGTCTTCACACATGCCAGGCAAGTGCTCTAATCACGAGCTACTGCTCCAGCCCCTCCTGGAAAATCTTGATTTCTGTTTCTGAGTCTATGTGGTTCTCCTTTAGATTAGGTTCTGGTCAGTCCCATGTAGCAGATATTGTTGTGTGTGACTTCCAGGAAATTGCCTTAAAAATAAGAGTTTATTTATTTGTATAAAGGCTCTTTGTTATAGTTTGGATGAAAGGTGTCCCCTAAAAGCTCAATATGTGAGAGAATGCTGAGGTAAAATGATAGGGTTATAAGATCCTTAACCCAATCAGTTAGTAAATCCCCTGACAGGGATTAACTGGCAATTGAAGACAGGTAGGGTATGGTTGGAGAAGGTATTTCATTGGGACATGCTTTGTAGTATACATTTTGTTTCCAGTGTGGAGTCTCTCTGTTTCCTGGAGTGATGTGTTGATCCACTTCCCTGCAACACACTCTCCTGCCATGATGTTCTGCCTTACCTTGGACCCCAAGGAATGGAACCAACTGCCTGTGGATGAACACCAGTGAGCCCCTAAATAAACTTTTCCTCCTAAATTATTCTTGTCAGGCCCTTGGGTCACATCAATGAAATGCTGACTAAATCATCATTCTAGTCCATCTTCATTCTGTTGTTGTTCTTTCTGCAAATCTGATAAATAACATAATAATGGACATACTTCATTAAATTCCAAGCTTCTCAAAGGCGGCTTCCAATATGGAAACTGTTATTTGTGTAATTAATAATTAAAGGAATGCTAAGTCTTATTAAACAGAATTCCTGATTGTCTTGCACAACAAACCTATTCTGTTTAATAATGTGTAGCATTCCTTTAATTATTGGCTTTTATTTTGTTTTGTATTTGGAAATATTTAGTCACATAAGAAACAGAATCACAGAGCCTGGGTATTGATTTGATAGGAATAATCAACAGAGAGTAAAGAAATGAAAAAAGAATGAGTTTTCAAACTTGGTACTATTAAGTAAGTGGTTGGAAGAAACACTGGTTATAGAGACATTTAATAGACTAAATTTAACTTTAGTGTATATTTGTTATTTTTTCTCTTTTGTTTTCTCATCTTCCACAAAGACAAAATCAAATACATTTATGAAATTAAGATAGGAGCTAGTTTTTAGCATAAAGAATGAACTCCAGAGGTAGATGATAGGAAGGTTGATGATATTAGCAATTGCTTTCTGACTTTCAGCTGTACCATTCTTTGTGCATGACCTTCCACACTGGAAGCTGCCTTGGAAATGATCTTAGCAGCCACTGAGAGGACTTAGAATTCACTGAATCAAACCAAGTTTTCCTGAAAGTGGCTCAAAATAACAAACTGCAAAGAACAGGAGCCTAATAGAGAAAGCTAAACTATGACAGAGAAAATGAAATTACACATTGATGCCCATTTTTGTTACTGAAAAATTGATACTCATTATGAAATTCTAAATAATTTGATCAAGTGTATTAACTCAGAAATATTCACAATATCTTAGAAACTTTAACATTTCAAACTGATGATTTGATGGATATGAGAAAATGTCAGATGTCAAGCAAGTCACATCCCAGGGCTCTCCATGACCTGAAAGGATGAAATGCCATTATAGTAACTTCCTGCAAAGAGCATGTATTAGAAAAGGTAAAGATTTGTTGAACACAGCACAGGAGGAGGTCACACTGTAGCATTTTCTGACAAACAGGCAGGGTAATCGAGTGGGGAATTTAAGGCACATTTCCGCCAAATCCTGCCAGATCCTACACTCTGCTGTTTAGGGGCAGAGTGCAAACAAGAGTTCTGCTCTGTGCCTAAACTGGGACAATACTGTGGCATCTTTGCTCTGGAGGAGAGAGCATTATTCCCCATTCCAGCTCTAAGTGCTTCAGGCTGCAGAGATTTTGAGCACACAGGCAAGGGCAGATGATCTTTGTATCGGATATTCATTACTTACAACTCCAAGGCAAATTTAGGGGGAAATGAGAGGAAAACCTAGAGCCAGTGTAGCCTTCAGGATAATTAAACAAAAGATAATTATATTGGCTAGTGAAGCAACTACCTGAGGGCAAAACCCTCCCCTACTCCTCCCAACTAGCCAGCTATCAAACTCTGGGACAATATTTCATGATGATTGGTTGAACTTTACTGGTGATCAGCAGAACTGCTTTAAGTCTATACATCAGAGTTTGATTTTTTTTTCTTTTAATGTGTTGTGATTGTTTCTAGTAAGTGTTGCTGTGGACCTGTTTCTTCTTTGTCCTTAATTATTTTTTATCTTTCCCTTGAATACTTGCTTTACTGTAAATATGGGTACTCCCCACAACACCTGAGGTCAGGGTTGCAAAGGCCACTAGTAGTCCACTTCTCTGTTACTCACATCTTTCCTGTTCTCTGGCAATATCCACTCTATTCCTTTAACTCTAACACTCAACCCTCCCCCAACACCCACTATCTCTCCCTCTGTCCCTCTCTCCTCTTTTTCTTTTTCCTTTTTATAAAAAAAATTTTTTTGTTTGTTTTTTACTTTGATTTTTTATTTTTGGTAATTTGGAATATTCTTACATATAGTTTATTCACAATTAAGGAGGGCCTGAATGGAAATCCAATGTGAATGCTGAATTTAATAATACTTGGTCACTTTTAATCCAGTTATAGTCTGATGGTTAACAGTGTTGTAGTCAAAGATAGTTATTAATCCTACCATTTGATCATAGTTGGTAATTAACATGGTAATAGTTTCAAAAGGAACAAAATAATTAAGTTAATGCTGTTTATTGTACCCACTGACTGCTCATATTTTCTCTTACATCTTATCTTGTGGGGTATTAGAAATCACAAAGGCCAATAATTAACCATAGATTGGGAAACCTTCTGTTAATCACAACTTCTGAAATTGCACCCAGCACAAATTATTGAAGAGATAAAACCTCACAACTTCATCAACATCTACAAAGTACAATAACAAAGAGCACACACAGGCCTACTCACCAGCCCTGAAAATGAAGAAAAAGGGAAGCAATTCTCCCTCTGAAGCCCACAACTACCCAGAAAAAGAGTCCACAGATATGATCCTGGATGAAAACCTAGAAAAAAATATCAACACTCTGATTATTAAAACAATCAAAGAATTAAAAGGAGACTTAAGGAAGGATATAGGAGATAAATTACAGGAGCTGAGAGATTACTTTGATAAAGAGCTAGACATTCTGAAAAGTGGCACAGCAGAGCTCATAGAATTGAAAAACATAATCAAACAAATTCAAAGCACAATGGAAGATATTAATATCAAAGTAAACTCAGTAGAAAATAGAACTTCAGCTCTCGAAGAATGAACATGAAACAATGAAGATAGACTGCGCAGCATTGAATCCAAGGAAGAAAGACAAGAAAAGAAACTTACTGAACATTATCAGAACTTCCAGGAAGTATGGGACCAGGGGAGGAGAAATAAACTGAGAGTAATTGGGATAGGGAAGAACACAGAACAATAAATAAACAGCATAAGGAAACTTTTTTTTAAGAGAGAAGGACAGAGAGAGGGAAGAGAGAGAGAGACATGACAAAATCAATTTTTATTGAGTTTTTCACATGGCTTTCCTTGCTCTGTCACTTAGTTGTGTACGTGGGTGCTGGGGTCTGAACCCGTGTACTCGCCCATGCCAGGCAAGCGTCATAACTGCTGAGCCACTGCTCTAGCCCATAAGGAAACTTCTTAATGAGATAGCCAAAGAAAATTTCCTCCATTTCAGAATTGATCCATAAATTCAAATCCTAGTTGCCTTTAGGACATTAAATAAACCTAACCAAATGAGAAATTCACCAAGATGTATCATATACAGAATGAATATCAGAAATCAAGGAAAGAATATTAAAGGCAGTAAGAGATAAATACATCACGTTCAGAGATAGATCAATAAGGATAACTCTGGATGTTTCAGATCAGACAATAAAAGTCATGGGAGAGCATGGAATGATAGTTTTCAAATCCTGAAAAAAATAACTTTCAGCCAAAGATGCTATACCCTGCAAAACTCAGCTTTAAATGTGATGGTGGAGGGGGACAATACTTTCATGATAAGAACAAACTAACAACTTCCAAGAATGTAGAGTATTCTCTACAGAGAATACTCCAAGACAAACTTCAATCAGAGTAATAAGCCCACAACTCCAAAAGCCCATAAAGAGATGAAAGTAAAAAAAAAAAAAAAACAAAAAACACCTCACTAAAAGATATCCAAGATGGCGCAAAATGCAGCAAAGGTCACTATTCCAGGGACCCAGAATCACATATCTATTCTAACACTGAACATGAATGGACTCAGTGCCCTAAACAAAAGACACAGATTAGCAGGCTAGATCAAAAAATAGCATCCAACAACATGCTGCTTACAGGAGACACATTTCACAGCCAAGTATACACACAGATTGAAGGTGAAAAATTGGCCAAAAAAATACTAGGTTTATGGCCCATGAAAGCAAGGTGGTGCTATGATCCTTATATCCAACAAAGTTAATTTTGACCAAAAATTAGTCAGAAGGGGTAAAGAAGGTCACTACAGCATAGTAAAAGGAACAATATATCAACATGGTATAATAGTACTTAACATTTATGCCCCCAATTACAACCTTTCCAAATATGTGGAAAATGTACTCAAGGACATTGAACAACTTACAGACTTCATAACAATAATACTGGAGGACTTTAATGCACCACTATCAACAATACATACATCATCAAAGCAAAAAAGCAATAAAGATAACAATAACCTGAACAACTCTGTCAATCAATTGGATACTTTAATTTTGAAAGAGACATTTATGACAACCCATAGCCAACATTATTCTTAATGGATAAAGTCTGAAAGCATTCTCAATGAATTCAGGAACAAGACAAGTTTGTCCACACTCACAACTCTTATTCAATGTAGTCCTTGAAACCTAGGCAGTGCTATCAGACAAGAGAAGGAAACCAAAGGAAAATAAAATAGGAAAAGAGGAAGTTAAGTTCTCTCTATTTGCTGACAATATGATTCCATACATAGCAGACCCAAAAAGCTTCAGAAGACTACTAGATCTTACAAATGAAATTAGCAAAGTGGCTCGTTACAAGATCAACACTCACAAATTAATATCTTTCCTACTCTAGCAGCAATTCTGCCAATGAAGAAATCTGTAAATTTGTCCCATTCACAATAACCTCTAAAAGAATAAAATACTTGGGCATTGATCTAACAAAGGAAATAAAGGACTTCTTAATGAAAACTATCAAACATTAAGAGCAAAAATTTTAGATAGAATAACATTCCATGTACTTGGTTAGGAAGAAATAATATACCTAAAGTGGCCATTCTACCAAAAGTACTGTACAGATTCAATAAAAACCCCATCAAGTAGCCAATGACTCTCTTCATGGATGTCAAAAAAACAATTCTCAAATTCATTTGGTACAACAGGAAACCTAGAATAGCGAAAACATTGTTAAGATGAAACAGAGATGTCACAATACCTGATGTAAAATTATACTGTAGGGCTATAGTAACAGAAACAGCATGGTATTGGTTTCAAAACAGAGATTAAGACCAATGGAACAGAATCGAAGATACTGAGACAAATCCACAAGTCTTTAACCATCTGATATTTGACAAAGGGGTCAAAGGATAACATGGAGGAAAGATAGCCTGTTCAACAAATGGTGCTGAACAAACTGGACAGCCATATGCAGACAACTGAAATTATATCCTTATCTCTCACCATGCACAAAAATCATATAGAAATGGATCAAAGAATTAGGAATTAAACCAGCAACTAAACCATTGCTTGAAGAAAAATAAGATTAACACTCTATGACATCGGTGTTGGCACTTCCTTCCTCAACAAGATTCCCATAGCTCAAGAATTAAAGCCAAGAATCAAGAATTAATGTCAAGAATCAATGAGTGGGATGCCATTAAACTGAAAAGCTTCTATACAGCTAAAGAATTAGTCAAGCGTGTTAAGAAAGAACCTACAGAACTGGAGAAAATCATCACCTTCTATATCTCCCACAGGAGATGATTAACCAGAATACACAAAGAACTCAAAAAACTTAACACCAGAAACACAAATAATCCAATCAATAAATGGGTTATGGAACTAAACAGAAACTTTCCAACAGAGGATGTTCAAAAAGGCATTAAATATATTAGAAAATGTTCTCCATCACTAGCAATCAGAGAAACGCAAATCAAATTTACACTGAGATTCTACCTCACTCCAATCAGAATGGCAAAAATGAAGAATATGAAAAGCAACAGATGCTGGAGGCAACTCGGGGAGAAAGAAACACTAACTCACTGTTGGTTGGGACTGCAAACTTGTATAACCACTCTGGAAAGCAGTGTGGAGACTCCTCCAAAAACTAGGGATGGAACTTTCCTATGACCTAGCTTTCCCACTCCTGGGTATTTTCCCCAAAATGCTACAATCAGAATATTACAGAGACACAGCTACATCAATGTTTATAGCAGTTCAATTTACAATAGCTAAACTATGGAACCAACCCAGATGGTCCTCGCTGGATAAATGAATTAAAAATCTGTGGTATATAAATATATACAATAGAATTCTACTCTGCTGTTAGAATGATATCAAGGTGTTTGCAATCAAATGAATGGAAATGGAAAAAAATTATGCTGAGTGTAATATCCCAATTTCAGAGACTTAAGGGCCAAATGTTTTCTCTCATATGTGGAAGCTAAAGTATTACTTAGAATAGGATGATAGTTAAGCTGAGTTTAAGTAATAAACTCACCATAGTTGAAATTTCACTTGAGCTAGAGAAATCATACCTATGAAGCTGGAGGGAGAATGGAGGGAGACAGGGAGGGGAATGAGGGACAAGGGGAGTTACCAAAACAACAGGGAATACTCAACTCCCATTAGAAGCCTAGCTATAAACAGGCAGGCAGAGAAACTGAAAATGTCAATAATTATAATACATGTACATGTTCATTCCAAACTGCAGTATGGTGGTTACAGTGGAAGCATGAGTTCCAGGGAATGGATGAAGTGGAATAGATTCTGGTGTAGGATTGGCCTTAATTTACTGTCTCACTATGACAGTATCCATGTATGCATGGATATATAACAACAATACCCTCCAATATGTAAGACTATGTTGAACAAATATAAAAAATATAAAAAAGGATGTATTTTTGTTTCAAATTTGATGCCATGAACATTTTAAAACTAATTCAAGATTTTTCTTTTGAAATTGTATTAGTAGTTATTAAGTTATTAGTTTAATTTAATGATTTATTCCTGAACTCAGGTACTTAATCATGCCATGTGATAGTCATTACACCACATCTTAATTTATCACATAGATTAATGAAAATGTCATTTAAAATATATTGATGATGCATTTGTAAAAGTGTTTCTGTGTTTCAGGATAGTTTCTCATTTATTTAGCAACAAAATCTAAAACATATGTTCAAATATTTATAAATTCAATACAGAGTTCTGTTTGTGCCTGTAAGATTTTTTCCTGGTTCTAAAACTCATTGAATAAAGGACACTTTTTGCAATGTCTCAGACTTATGTGTGTATTGAAAGAACTTAGCAGACTGGATTTTCCTATTTGAGGATTTTCTTTTTCTTACATTTGAACACAATTATTTATTATATGAGTTATTTTGGGTTTTTTTTATTGAGAGATTTATTATAAACAACCATATAAGCTTTTAACAAAATAATATAAAATGTGTATATATTCTGGATATTAGAGTTACCCCCAGGAGTGCTCCCCCAATTACCCACGCTTATCCCTCCGTTCCCCTTCACACAACATCTCTAAAAAATTATTATGTTGTATAACATTACACCTTCTTTTCCACATTTGAACTTAGCTAATTACTGCACTGAAATAAGTTCTCTAATTTTCATTGATTTGTTCAAGTTAAAAATTCCAAACTTTTAAAAATAATAACTTTATCTAGGTTTTCCTTTTTCATACACTATAGACATTTTCTTCTTTTACATGGAGCACAAATTCCTTTTGTATGGAATGTAAGAGGAAGAAATTATGATCTTCCAGTACTTTTAAGATGCAGGCTGGGAATTTGCACAGTACCGCTTTCCCATGGGATAGCCCAGGTAAGTCAAGGACTGCCTACCTTCACCTCTAGATGTGAGGAGTGTCATTGTGTAAAAGCAGAAAATGAATTGATATTGATCACCTATTATTGTATCAAATACATTTTATTTTGCATTATTCCTTAATATATCAAGTGCAAATTGGTAATTTAGATAATAACAAAATGGATGATCAATCAAAAATTCCTATGGAGTAAAAAAAAATGGAACATATTCTAGGTGATACTAGTAAAAATCAATGTTAAATAGTTGATCTAAATCCCAAATATATCTGTTACTATCTTAAATGTAAAAAGACTATAAATTCCCATTATAAAACCAATTCATAATGGTTTAAAATAAGCACACTGCTTACCAGATAGATATATCTTAAACATAAAGGTGGAGAATGTTTGGATATAAATGATGGAGAAATATAGCTTATGAAATTACTATTTGCAATAAGGTTGAAAAAGGAGACTTTAAGGCACATAGCACTGTAGAGGAAAAGAGAATGAGCTTACTTGATTATTAAGGAATTGATTATCCTGGAAAATGTAACACTTTAAAATTTATATGCATCTAACAAGCAAAGAAAAAAATCTGTTAAATATCTTCAAGGCCATTTGTACTGCTTATCAAATTCCATAAACTGAGTAGCTTATAAAAAACAAAATTTTAATTTTCATAGTAATGATAACTGGGGTAGGAAGTCCAAGATTAAATCAAACATACTTCATGTTGGAGGAGGGACTATTTTCCGGTATGTAGTTTTGGTGTTGCTCCAAACTTGTACAGCACTCACTGATGTGCCTAATTGCTCTTCATAAACAATGTAATATCAGCATTACACAGGGCCCTTCTGTGATATCAGTGAATTAAAAATAAAGACAAGACTATTCCCAATTCCTATACAAATTTAGAGAAATGACAAAAATCACAAATGTTTTCTTAACTAAATGATTGATGTAAACAATGGTCTTTATCAATGGCTGTTCTAGCCTCACATCGTTCTTCCATTTTCTGCATAAGAAAGCCTGAGATATCCAATAATAGCATACTCTCCATTTTCTGCCAGAATCCAACGTAGAGCAAAGGCCCAAACCCTCAAACCTCTGAAAAATCCTCTAAGACAAATCGCTATAGTATTCTAAGACTCTCTTAATGAAAAATCACTTAATTCTCAGTGTTTATTATTGCAACAAGTCAATAAAACAAACTTTATTTAAAAAACAGGCACTTTCCTCATGATCTTTTTGGGAACATTAGTATATGATATATAGGAATGTAAGTGAAATGAGATTAAGGAAGTGGAAGAAAAAAATATCAGTACTTGAAAGCCCTTAAGGACTTTTTTTTTTTTAATTTTTTTTTATTTTTTTATTTTTGAGCAACCTTACAAGATTTTAACAAAACAATATAAAATGTGTATAAGATGTGTATATATTCTGGACATTGCAACTGTCCCCAGGAGTGCCCCCCCCCCAATTACCCTCCCTTATCCCTCCCTTCCCCTTCCCGTTATAAATCTAAAGATTGTATTAAATTGTAAAGCATTACATCTTATCTGAATTAAACTCATGTTTCTAGACCAACTTTCTCATTGTCCAGGGTCTAGTCCCCACCTCCACAGATGAGTGGAGACAATCGACCCTTAGATCTCTAGGTTAAGCTGATTTTACTCATCATGATCTCTTCCATAACCATCCATTTACCCTCGAAGGCTGCAATGTCATTGTTTCTAATTGCTGTGTAATATTCCATGGTATAAATGTACCACAGTTT
>PVKS010028421.1:0-26447 GCA_004027875.1 Aplodontia rufa
TTATACACATTTTATATTATTTTGTTAAAATCTTGTAAGGTTGTTCAAAAATAAAAAATTTAAAATTAAAAAAAAAAAGAATGTAATTCAGGGGGACTGGAGCAGTGGCACAGCAGTTACAGCACTTTCCTGGCACATGTGAGGATGCAGGTTTGTATCCCAGCACCACAAACACATCAAAGTGTCGGAGCAATGAAAGCCATATGAAAAATTAAATAAAATTGATTCTCTGTCTCTCACTTTAAAAAACAAAAGAATGTAATTTGTTTCATTCTTGACAAAATAAATTTCAAAATAATCAAAAATAAAAATAAAAATAAAAAAAAGTAATTTGTCACCATTAAAGTCCAAAAGTCATCTACATATAGTTCAATTTTAAGAAACTATTTTCAAAATTATATGAGTCTGCTAAGAATAAGAAATTATAACTTCCCATTTTTCTATAAGAAACTTTATGAAAAATTCTGAAGGATCAAACCACAGAGAAACTGGAAGAAAATGCAATTGAATATTAACCAACCCTCCTGAAAAAGGATGAATCTCTCAGCCTCAAGATATAAAAGGAAACTCAAGCAGAAAAGAGAAATAGGCATGATGGTACCAAAACGTGAAAAATACAGACTTTTCTAAAAAGCACACAGAGGAAAAACTTGTACAATAAACAGAAAAGGGAATGAGTTTTATTTTACAAAGCACATACAAAACTAATAACAGAAGTATAACACCTAAAAAAAAGTAAAAAAAGACAAAATGAAAAATTTTTTACATGAGTAAATGTGTCTGAGGAAAAAATAACCAAAGAATTTTTAACTGGAGTGGTATTTGCAAACATAACACTATTGGTATATAGTAGAACTGGGACTCACGTGGCTTGTTGGCACTAGGTAAACTGCTAATTGAAAC
The DNA here is from genome assembly GCA_004027875.1 of Aplodontia rufa. Lineage (NCBI taxonomy): Eukaryota > Metazoa > Chordata > Mammalia > Rodentia > Aplodontiidae > Aplodontia > Aplodontia rufa. The sequence continues at coordinate 904 of PVKS010028421.1, forward strand.
AGTGCAAATGTGGTTTCTCAACATTAAGAAATGTACAGACCATTTTAAAAGTTTTTTTTTTTAATTGAGGTGAAGTTCACACAAAATAAAATTAACCTTTTTTAAAGTGTACAATTCTGTAGCATTTGGTGTATTCACAAAGTTGTGTAACCACCACCTGAACTGAATTCCTGAATGTTTTTATCTTCTCAAAAGAAAACCCAGGACCCAGTATGTGGTTGTTTCCCACATTCCTCTCAGCAATCCCTCACAACCACACACATCTGCTTCCTCTTCTGGGTAGCTCACATGAATGAAATGATATGAGATGCAATCTTTTGTGTCTGGGTTCTTTTTTTTTTTTTCATTTTGCACTTTTTTTCATTGTAGCTATAAGTACTTCATTCCTTGCCATGGCTGAGTAATACTTCATTGTGTATATATCATGGTTTTTTTATTCATTCATCCATTGATAAATGTCTAGGTTGTTTGTATTTTTTGGCTGTTGTGAATGGTGCTGTTACATATCATCTGCAACTGAGAAGAATGATTTTATCTTTTTAAAAAATCTTCTATTTATTTATGTTGTGGTACTGGGGATCGCATATGTTAGGCAAATGTTCTGACCATGGAGATATGTCCCCACCCACTTATTTTGATCTTTTCTTCAATTATTTTAATTCAGGAATTTTCTTTGAAAGTAATAACATAAAAAGTGAAAATTTACATCCTTCTGTTTATTGCAGCAGTACGGGGGGGGGGGTACCTACAGCTGTAGTGAAACCCAAATAGCGTGTTAGTTATCTTTCATTATTATAAATCTGGTAACTTATCCTACTGACTACACTTTTTGTTAAAATTTATTCTTCTAACAATAGCCCAAGCACATGTTTTTAAACAGAAAAGCAGATCACCTTTCTCCCTATCTAAAACCCTCCAGTTTTTTTTCCTTTCTCATTCACCATGAAACCCAATCCTCCAACTGTGACTTACAAGTCCCTGGATAATTCTGCCCCAGCTTCATCCACCCCCAGGTCCACTGCCCATGCACATTGGCTTCCCATCTGTTTCTAATTGGGGACCTTTGCTAGTCTTCTAAGGTTCTGTCACATTTCTGTCCTTGATTTCACTGCCTCCATTTCCTCCTCACTCACTCATCCCTAGTGTCTGACTTTTGACTCTACCACTTGACCAAAACTGCACTCTGGAAGTGACTCATATAAATAATGTTGGAATAAACATTCATATGCACAAATCTTTGTAAGGATCTCCGATGATATCCTTCAAATCAAACTGCTGGGGAAAATATGTAGTTTTAAACATGATTAAGATTCTCTGCCAAACCAGCTCTGGAAACTTCATCGGTTTGATCTCTACCGCTATTCATCTTCCCCTTCCTCCCCTTCTTCACTAGGTAAAATAATTCTCCAAAATTCAGATGGTCTTCTTGGATCAGCCTTCCTCTCTATTCTGTTTCCCTACTCACGAAACACAGTACAGGCCAACACTGCTTTAGAAACTCAAGACTTAGTGGACCTGAGAACACCGGGTGTCATGAGACAACAGCAGCAGAGGAAGTACCGAGGTGCCTTTGAAGTGGCTACACTAAAAGATCACCCCAGGGCTGGCTCAGCAATCATGGCACTTGCCTGGCATGCACAAGAACCCTGGTTGAAACCCCAGCACCACATATGCAACTAAGTGTTGGAGAAACAAAGGTCAGATGAAAAAATAAATAAAATTGACTCTCTCGCTCTCTAATAAAAAATCACCCCAGTGGACTGTCCCTGAGGACATGTGACATCAAGTCACCTGGTGAATACACAAAATGACATGAGGAGGCCAGATGATAAGTGAGCAGTGGAGACCAGGTGCTGGTGAGATTCAAATAGGAAAGCTAATGTACCCTCCTATGTTCTCACAACTTGGTGAAGCCCAGGACCTTCAGGACTGTGAGAGGTAAGTAGTTCTCTGGCCTAGAGAACTATACAGTTAAGCTGTCAGTTCCGATACTTGGCTGTCCTTGCATCACACAGAGTGACTCTAACTCATTAACCTTACTTGATGCTGAGAACATACGAACAAGAATTACACAAGCACATGCTGGTACCCATTACATTCAGCAGGACAGTTCATCATTTCTCTGTATCATTTGCACATTTGCTTAATGGTCTGTTCATACTACTAGATACTTGCAGTAAATATATACATTTTATATATATTTCTTGGATATATTATACATATATATATATATATATACACATGTGTATATAAATTTGATCCAAGAAATATATATAAAAACCTGGGTTTAATAGTCTCAGCTGGGTGCTGCAAGAGATCTAAGATGAATATGACATAAACTCAGCCCTAAATTATTAATAGATAAAATAGAGAAGAAAAGGTTGAACGCATCTAATACATTAGTACCTTTTCCCCCCCACCAGAGTTCTGAACAAACTGAGAAATAAGATTTTATAAAAACTCAGAAATATATTAAAGTTTATTACCAATGGAGTCCAAGTTGAAGAACAAACATACATAGTACAAAAGCCAAAGTGATCTTCCTATTCTCTTATCCCTGGTCCAGATAACATTTTGAGGAACATTCTGAATCTTTAAAGTAGATGCATTTACCTTGGGGCTTACCTCTCACAGGTCAAATGAATCAGGAATCAAGAACAAAGACCAAATGCATGACCTCAGGATCACTGGTGGGTTAATACCACCCAGTTAAAAAACATGGACTAAAATCTGTCACTTGCCAGGTATCGGTGGTGCATGCCTATAATCCCAGTGGCTCACAAAGCTGAGGCAGGGGGATTGTAAGTCCAAGGCCAGCCTCAGAAACTTAGCCAGGTCCTAAGCAACTTAGTGAGACCCTCTCTCAAAGTAAAAACTAAAAAGGACTGGGGATGTGGCTCAGTGGCTAAGTGGCCCTTGGTTCAATCCCTGATACAAAAAACAAGAAAGGGGAAAGAAGAAGAACAAGGAGAAGGAGAAGAGGAAGTTGAAGCTGTCACTTATCAAGCAGGCCATTGTTCTTAAGGAAGAAGCAAGAGCAAGAGGTTACGAATGCTATGGGAGAAACCTTCCTGGTCCAAACCAGGAATAGAAAAGAGATATTCCTCCCAACCACAGGGATATACACACATCTCTTTCTGGTGTTTGACTGTGATACCTATTCTAAAAGGGGCATTAACAATGTCCTTTGGAGATACAAAAGAGAAAGGATTAATACTTATGGGGCAGGGGAGAGAGAGTGAAGGAAAGCATGTATAGAAGCAGCAGCTGTTTGTGTTGAGAAGATGTACAGGATTTAGCCACGGATGGAGGAGCAGGGTGAGTGCACTGCTAGGCAAAGTGAAAACATGGCTTGAGTTGCCAATGTGCACACTGTCAGTGGGCTCCAGGAAAAGCAGGTATCTAGTATGAACAGACCATTCTATGCGGCCAATTTTATTTAGTGGATTTTGGACCCAAATAGCAAACACTTTTCAACTTTGTAAATTATTGAGCAATATGCAATGGTGCATTACCATGGCTCAGAATGGGGTGAAGTTCAAGTCCCAGGTAGACTCAATTAGGGATATGCTTGCCAGACCCGGAGCCTGGGATATCTTTTGTCCAGGTTACCTGGTGATTAAAATAATAGAGATTATGATTCTAACGTGGCTATTTTGAAAACAGATTTGTTCAGACAACCCTGTTTTATTCTACTGGAGAATAGGGAGGGCATAAAGTAGGATGTGGTGATTAAAAAAACAAAAAAGGGCTGCAGAAGTGGCTCGGTAGTTAAGGCGCTTGCCTGGCATGTGCAAGTACACGGGTTCAAGCCCTTGCCCCCCCCCACACAACTAAGTGTCAGAGCAACAAAAGCCATGTGAAAAACTCAATAAAAGAAGATTGATTCTCTCTGTCACTCTCTCACTGTCTCTCTCTCTAAAAAAAAAAAAAAAGAAAGAAAGTTGGGTGAAATTACAGAGGACTAGAATAATATTTAAAGGAGTTTGTATCGTATTCCATAGACAATGGGAAACAAGAAAAGATTTTGAATAGACTTACGTGACAACTGTCATGTTATTTACTGGTCTAAAGTCCTATTCATTTTCCAAGAATTCACCTCTCAGTCAAGGAGATCAACATCTATACAGGTAATTTCCATACGAGTAAATGAGGCATCGTGTATTATATAGTCAGAAACACTCTGATTATGAGTATGGTTAGAGCAGGGTCAGAGACTGGAGCCAAGGATCCCAATTAAAATGGAATTACAATAGTCCAGCCCAGGGAGCAAGAGGATCGCAGAGTGGTCAGGAGGCAGTGAAAGCAGGTGCATAGGTAGAAGGATCCATTTTGGAAAAAGTAACTTCACTTCTGAATCAGGCAAGAAAAAGAAGCTCAAGTAAAGAAACAAATAACATTACCTTTCAGATGTGCATGTTTTCAAAAATTATTTTCACACTTTAATCCAACCAGCCCTTCTCTTCCACTGGTTATTATGGAAAGTATGAAGACCAATTACTTAGATTCCAAATAAATGGCATAGTTTTCTGCTTACTTAACATCAATAGACCCATCTATAGAAAAACAAAGTGACCAAGAGTTGACCAGGGTGTCTGTTTTGTACACTAGAAAACTGTAGGTTAGATTCCCAGAGGTTTTGATTTTGCCAGGAATCAGAACCACAGTCACAGTAAAATTGTGAAACTAAGTAGACAGGAAGGCATGAGGAAGAGCTGTTTCTGAGAAGGGAAAGAAAGAACAGGCACATATGAGAGAAGATTAAAGGTAACAAGCAATAGATTCTTCCAAAGAAGTCACTATCTGTAAGTAAGTAGCTATTCAGCTACCTCCTCAGCTCATAAAGACAACTGTCTGCATTCATTGACATCCATTCATTCATTCTGCCATTCATTTCTCAAATGCCATGAATGCCTACAGTAAGCCAGGCATTTCTAGGTAACGGGAATATAGTAGAAAATATAATGGACAAAAATAATAATTTATCCTAAAACAGGTTGCGTTTTAGTGAGAAAAGGCAATGACTAGAAAACAGGTAACTGAAAAATAACGGGTCAGTGACAAAGTGATAAAAGTAATTAGTTGGTGTCAAGGATGATATGGAGAAAACAGGATACAGAGGTGGAAGGGACCCTACTGCTGGGTGAGTGGTATGCAGAAGAAGGCCTCACTGAAGTTGATCTTTTAGTACAGACCTGAAGGAAGTGAGAATGAATAATTACCATTTCTCCATTTTTGTGTTCAAGGGCAGCTAAGACTCAGCACATCCAAAACTATACTCTTCATCTTTATTCTCAATGAAAAGACTTCCTGGGCAGCGCCAGACCCCAACACACTGGTGCCCCCAGTCACCATGACCTTGTCCTTATCAGCCCCCACATTCATCCTGTTACAAAGACCTGCCAGTTGTACCTCCTCAGCATTTCTTTGCTTAATCCCTTAGTCTGAAGTCCATCTCAGTTGTCCTGACTGCATCACCTCCCCACCAGTCCCAAACCTATCTTCCGCCTCAGAGACCCCAAATGAATGTGATCCAAGTTATAAATCTGACAGACCATTTCCTGGGTTAGAATGCTCCACTAGGACACTGCCCAAGCCCCTCAGCATGGCAAACAAGGGTATCCAAAACCTGAAACCTTCCAAATTCTCCAGTCATGTCTTCCTGTTCTTCCAAACAGTGAATTACTTCTTTTCAACACAGAACATGTTATTTCACTCCTCCTTGCCTTTGCTTATTCTGTTCCCTTTATCTTAGATGTACTCGTTACCCTTCTATAGTTGGAGAGCTTCTAGATATCTTTCAAGCTCAACTTGAATCTTACTCTCTTTAGAAATCTGATCTCTCAAGTCAGTTTAAGCACACCTCCTTTTTGTATGCTCCTGGTAGAATATGCCAGTTGTAGTGTTATTATCCGTTGATATGTCTATCCCCTGCAAGACGAAGCAGTTTGAGGGCATATCCCCTGGTATATTCCATATTAAGAGTTCCAGATAAACTAATCAAAGATCTGGCTCTCAGAAAACAGGAAATGATTATATTTTAGACCAAAGCATGTTATTTCTTTCCACTTAAAACTCTATCTTCAAAACAATAACCTCAGGGTTACAGAGCGGTTTGCTCTTCCTGGTATAGGAAGAGGGAGAAACGGCTGTTCACCAACATTCCGCTTGGGGTCAAAGCATAGGTCACTTTGTGGCCTGAGTGTGGGGAACACTGCTCTGTGTAGGACAAAGGAGACTCTTTGTCAATCCTCGAATCAAGTTTGGGTGGGTAAGCACTTAAGGTTGACACAGGAAAAAGAGCAGAAAACAGTTGGCACTTTTGTGACTCTCTTGATAGTTATTCAAATTTACCAAGTTAATAAAATGTTTGATTGGTGTACACATTGGTACACGTGATTGGATCACGTGTGTACCTGTGTGTTTGCGTACATGTGGGGTATAATCTGGGAAAGGGCTTGAATTTTTCTTCAGTGGTGAGAAGCAGAAAGCAGCATGCAAGGGTGCAGGATTCCAGATGGAGGAGACCATAAACAGATCATGGGTTTTCAGTGTTTGGTTTATGTGAAGTGACATAGGCAATATGGTTCAGAGCAATGCGTGAATCTTGGAGTCAGAATGTTGTAGGGATTTTTGTTTCTGTTTTTGGCACTGGAGATTGAACCCAGGGGCACTTAATCACTGAGCCACACACCCACTTTTTTTTTTTTCCTTTGAGACAAGATCTCACTAAGTTATTCAGGGCCTTGCTAAGTGCTGAGGTTGGTTTGAACTTGCAATCCTCCTGCCTCAGGCCCCCCAAACCACTGGGATTACAGGCATGCACCACCGCACCCAGCAGAATGTGGTAGATTTCAAATCTGGATCCAACTTTCATCCAGTTGGGTAACTTTGGTATAGTCATTTAACTTCTCTCAGTATGAACCCTTCTTGCATAAAGGGGATAAACAGTGCTGGCTCTGGATTGCTGCAGAGATCAACTAGGTGCTCAGTGCATCGCAACTGCTGTTACTCTCCTCAGTGCTGTGTTTTAGGAAGATGTATCTGATAATGGTGCTGAGGGAAGACAGAAGCCAGGGAAAGCTGGAGATCAACTGACCAGAGGGTTTTTGAGCAATTCTTTGGACAAGAGGCATTAGAGTCTGAATGGAGGAAATAGTAGGGGACTAGAAAGGAGAAAAAATTTTGAAGGGCAAGACTTAGTAACTGATTGGATAAGCATATGCAACAGAAGGAAGAATCTGAGAGGGAGCCAAAGGTTTGCATTACAGTAAATCAAAAATGAATGTTAATAGTATACTCCTTTGTGTCCCTGGAGCATTCCACCAATTATTCACTCGTTGAAGCATGTACTGTTTTAGTCAGCTTTTTCACCACTGGGACAGAAAGACCTAATAAGAACAATTTTAGAGGAGTAAAAGTTTATTTGGGGTTCACAATTTCCGAGGTCTCAGTCCATAGATGCCCAACTCCATTCCTCTAGGCCTGAGGTGAGGCAGGACATCATGGCAGAAGAGTTGGTAGAGGAAAGCACCTGGGGACATGATACCAGGAAGCAGAGAGAGACAGACAGACAGATGGACAGAGAGACAGAATCCCCTCACACAAAATATGTACCCCAAAGGCGTGTCCCCAATGACCCACCTCCTCCAGTCACACCCTACCTGCCTACAATTATCACTCAGTTAATCCCTATCAGTGAATTAACACACTGATTGGGTAAAAGCTCTGATAACCAAATCGATTCACCTCTGAACTTTCTTGCATTGTCTCACACATGAGCTTTTGGGGGACATCCCATAATTAAACCAAAACAGTACCCTACATCACATGAGTCTCCAGGTTTTGACTCAAGTCCCTTGTCACCAGAAGTCTTCCCTATCAATCCCAAATCCAGGGTTAGCTCTTCTTTTTCCAACCAGATGCTGCACTTTGAATCACTGAAAGCCTGGGTACTTAATTATACTTTATTCCTAGGATTTTAGATGTGACTTTCCAACTAAATTTCTTATTCTCTGAAGGCAAGAATCAAGTCTCACTCATTTTTCTAACATCATCTTGGCCAGGTGGTCCATACCTACTCACTGCCACTGTGGCTAATCCTAATATTGTCAGCTTCCTATGTTCTGGACCTCATGCCATAAATGAAAGTAAAGATACAAATTGTCCTCCGTGAGAGCCTCAGAAGAAAGAACAAGATTAAGGAATGTAGGAGAAGAACCAGGAAACGAACCAAAGAATGAACACTGTCACCCAGTCCAAATATTATTTTGTGTTCACCACAATATTCACCATCATCAATACCACCACTAACTTTTTTGGGGAGGGAATTGTTGTTACATAATCATGCATACATGGATATTGACATAGTGAGATAATAAGTTGAGGTCAATCCTAGACCAGGATCTATCCTCCTTCATCCATTCCCTGAATTCATGTCTCCTCTGTAATTCCACCATACTATAGTTTGAAATGAACGTATACATGAATAATAATTGTTGACATTTCTGAGGTTCTCTGCCTGTCTATAGCTAGGCTTCTAGTGGGAATTGAGTATTCCCTGTTGTATTGATGACCCCTTTTATTCCTCCTTCCCCTCCCTCCCTCTCCCCCTACCTTCCTAGGTATGGTTCACCTGGCTTTTGTGGAGCTTAAACTACACCACTAACATTTATTACTACATGACAGGTACATAGATCATCTAAGTTAATCCTCATAATGACCCCATAAGTAATTATTTCACAACTGAAAAAACAGATTCAATGAGGTTGACTTCCAAATATTAACAGCTACTAAGTGATGGAAGAAAGAAGCTCTAATATTATGACATTGTTCCTTGGGTTGTGCTAACAACTAGATTAAAATAACGGGACTGGGAAAGGGGGATAACAACAAAATAAATGATAGGGTGGTGAGAACAACACACACTAGATGTCAAGAAACTGGAGTTGTGATCCTGAGTAAGGTAAGATCTCTGGACCTTGGTTTTCTTCATCTAGAAAATGAAGGGATCACACTGAATAATCTAGCACAGCCCCAAATTCTTTGATAGAAACATTATCTGTTTCCTGATGTGATATAATACCTAATGACATAACTGCTAATAATTGCCTATATTCTTGGGGCTTATTGGAATTATTAGGGGCAGTCTAGTCTAGGAAAGTCACACAGAGTTTTAAGGAGTGTTTTGAAATAAGAAAGGAAATAGCATAAAGAAGAGGCATTAGGAAAAAATTCAGGATATGGTCAGGAGAGTGACTCAAAGGAAGAAGCAGGTGAGTCATGTGCACTGGAAAACTAACAGAGTCTCCTGGCTGCCCTGGGAAGCACCATCATAGCAGGGAATGGATACAGCCAAGGAAGGACCAAGTTGTGGACAATCCAAAACTCAGTAACTTGGAAAACTATCAAGTTTCTTAGTTTATGCAAACAGAAATGACTAGATGATTGCATTTCTCATCCACTAATTGTTGTAAGGGTAAGAAAAAGTTTAGAACAAGAAGTTGTTCTGGTGTGGCCTTCTGAAAACCACCTGAACCAAATGAAATGACTTGGGGTATAAGAGTTACACTCCCTCAGAGCTTGCTTATGTGTGTGTAGAGGGAAAAGAAGAGCGGAAGGGAGAGATTTAAATGTGGTGAGTGTATGAATGTAAGAGGAAATCATTGAGGTCTGTGTGTTATATGGTTAACCTTTTTAAAGTGATGTCTGGCATATTTTCTTGATTTCTTCCCAGAATATAAAATGACCTAGCCTAACTTTGCAAATATGCTACAAGTCCCTTATACTTTCTTTCACCTTTATAAAATCTTACTATTCAGAAAAAAGATCTTTGTCTAAGAGGAATATATTTAATGAAACTTAATGAAATTTCTGGAAGACAACTTCACTTCTAAGCCTCTAACACAAAAGGAGGGCTATTTCCATTTAAAATAATAGATAAAATTATTAATTTCAACAATGAACTAGATGAGATAATTCTTATCAGACAAACAATTATTCTTAGGAAAGCTCAGTATAAAAATATTTATTTTCTATTCTACTGTTTCTGAAATGCATTTTCTATAATTATAAAAGTGACAAAAGTTACACTTCAGATTTCAATTTTCTACTGTGTTCGTAGGAAGGATTCCTAGGCAGAAGTAGAGGGCTATATTGGGAAGGTACAGAGAAGGATGCTAACTTGAGCATGTGCTTACTCAGTGCAAGGCATTATGCTGGACTCTTTATGCATATTATTTTATTTCATCACATACCTCTCCTATCCATGGAAACAAAGAGCATTTGAGTTGCTCACCTGAGTCATGCAAGAAGTGAAAGCAGACAGATGCAATCCAGATCTACAGAATTTCAAAGCACATGTCCCCTCTACCACCAGCAGATTAATATTGCTGACTATCCCCATCTTGCCACTCAGGTAGAAGGAAATGGGTTCCTATATGTTAATAAATTTCTCTGGTATTAGAACTTTTAAAAAAAATAGGAATATCCCCTCAACAGAGAAATTAAGGGAACAGAGGAAAGTATCAGTGAACCTGCAGTCAAAATAATAGAAATTATGCATCTAAAGGAAAGAGAGAAATTGACTTTAAAAAATTAGCAGAACCCTGGGGACAGTGAAACTATAACAAAAGATGAAACATTTGTGCTGCTCATGTTCTAGGAGAGGAGAAGAGAAGGGAGATGGGACTGACAAGCACAAGAAGAAAAAAATGACTGAAAGCTTCCAACATTTGGTAAAAGACAAATTTATAAATTCAAGAAGTTGAGGGAACTCCCAAGAGGAAAACATCCACACCAAGAACTACACTCAGAAGTTAAAAACTAAAGGCAATAACAAAATTTTTATTAAGGGGCTGGAACCATGGCTCAGCAGTTTTGGCACTTGCCTGGCAAGCACGAGGACCTGGGTTCGAATCCCAGCACCACGTACAAAACTAAGTGTTGAGCAACTAAAGCCATGTGAAAAACTAAATAAAGTGGTTTCTCTCTTTTAAAAAAAATTTCCAATAATAGTGTTGTTTATTGAATTCCACATGTAGTCATGAATAGTTGCAGATCTTTCAATGAAAATATTACCAACAAGAGAGTACTCCACAGTTATGTCATGCCACCAAAGAATGATTGACTCAGGCAGGGACACCCGCATACAAGTAGAAGTCACTTCTTTTTTATGTAAATTAAACTGCATTCTGGCAAAAACTAAAAAAACAAAAACAAAAAAAAAAAAAAAAAAAAAAAAAAAAAAAAAAAAAAAACTAAAAAAAAAAAAGGAATAATATTCCAGGCACAGTGACTGATGCTTGTAATCCCAGAGGCTTGGGAGGTTGAGGCAGAAGGATCTTGAGTTCAAAGCCAGATTCAGTATCTTAGCCAAGCCCTAAGCAACGCAGCAAGACCCTATCTCAAAATAAAATATAACAAGGACTGGGGATGTAGCTCAGCGGTTAAGCATCCCTGGGTTCAATTCCCAGTACTCCCCCCAAAAAGGAATAAATTACAAAGGCTATTTAGAATTAATTTTTTTTGAACTTCGTAATTTGCTCATTTGTTACCTGAGTATAAGTAATTGGGGCAATTATCTAGCTTTACATATACAGAATCAATTCATTTCTCATCATTGCCATTGCTCCTACTCATCCACATGATCATTTCTCTTGCCTACATTACTGTAATTAGACTTCTAACTGGTTTACCCAAGTTAGCCCTTTTGTCTCCTTTTCAATGTTTTCAATAACATAGCAACCCAGAGAGATCTTTAAAAGCTTATAACACAAAACTCTTCTACCCAAACTCTCTAATGGTTTGCCATCTCACCAGAGTAAAAGCCACAGTGCTTGAGAAGCTGAAAGGCCCTATGTGATCTGGCCCATGTCTTTCTGTTCATTCTCATCTCCCGCAGTTTCTCCCACTCTAGTTGTTCCTCTCTGTCACAGAGATCTTCAGTGCCTATTCTAGAGCGGGCATGCCTCTGTTCCAGGGCCTTTCCTCTTCCTCTTTTCTCTGCCTGGAACACTCTTCAAGATATTTGCAATTTACGCTTCTTTAACTCTTTCCAGTCCACTCAAATATTCGCAGCTAAATAAGACTGCTTCGATGACCCTGTTCTCCTCTACACATGTATCCAGTCCTTCCCAGCACTATTTTTCTCTACAAGCTCTATTCTTTTATTTGTTACCTATCTCCCTGATTTTTGTATGAGCTCCATATTGTCAGGGGATTGTCTATTTCATTCACTGCAGAATCGCCAGCACCTAGAATAATGCCTAACGCTTCGTAGAGACTCAATAAATAATTGTGGTGTGAAAGCATGAGTTAATTCTATAACCTTTATTGTATGTTTATTAAACACCAATCATAGATTTTAGTCTCTTACCTGTTCCTTAACATTTCAAAGTGAATCACTTAATTTTTTTGTGAGCTATTTTTTACCATTTGCATAACTGTGATGTATGGTAGCATAATTTTAATTTGCCAATTCAAATGAAATATGACATACTTACCTATCTTGTAAGAAAAATACATCGAGCAAGTACTATATACAAAGACCTAGGCCTGGCCTGTTAAAGGTGGGGATGGATTTTTAAAAAGTAAAGAAGGCACAATACCTGGGGTTTGAAAGATTTGCTCCTAAAAGGAGGGTCAAAAAGAGAACATAAGGGACTGGAGGTGTAGTTGAGTGGTAGAGCGTGTACTTAGCATGCACACAGACCTGGGTTCAATCCAAAATAAAAACAAAACAAAAACAAACAGCCTGAGATACAAATAAAATATCAGGAGAATTCAAAAAGCATTAGGTTTTGGGGGCAGTTTTGGGAAAGGCTTCGTGGCTTATTTAGTTGTTTGATGTGAGTCTTGAAATGTGGTTAGGATTTTGGAAATGAGTGTGTTCTGGATGGAATTAAGAATATAACAGAAGAAATGGGTAGTAGTGAAGATGAGGAAGTCCGGACTGAAAGAGACAGAGCTAATAGAAGGAAAGGAGATGTTGCCTGCATTTTAAGAAGGTGCACACGTGCTTAGAAAAGTAAATGAGGCAATAGAGCTGTGGTAGCTGGAAGTATTTCAATAAAAGTGTCAAAAACTAAAATCATTTAGAAAAGAGGAAGGGGCAGCAAAGGCTGCAGCAGCGGAATTCTGTGCAGCCCCACTGTCTAAAGGAGCCCAAGAGTGGCCTAGACACAATTTGAGCTCAGCTTTGAGTACCGTCTCCTGCAGTTCTACTTCCCTCTTCTGACTTATTTTTGAGAATTGACTTCATTCTTCTTTCTTGTTACTTACTCATTTTGCTTCAATCCAAGTTCCAAGTTCCTGAAAAATTATTTAAGAAATCATGAAAGAGTTGGCTTTTAAGCAGTTGGAAAGAAAGAAGTGCTGACTCAGAGACAAAGATGGGCTCACAGACAAAAATCATGCCAAAGTCATTACCTTAGGTTTCTTTTCATTTTTGAGACAAGATTATTAAATTAGTTGATCACAAAAATACCACGAAGCTCTTAAGTCTGATAGGATCTGTAAATATGCCACACGCAGTTTGTTGCGTCAGGTTCCTTTTGATCTGGTCTCTAACTTCCTCCAACAGCCTCCCTTGCTCCTGCCATGGCTCTCTTGTCACACTGAATTTGTCTCTCTCCCCATAAACTATAAAGTCTAGGGGCTGGGAGTAGAGAATATGTCATTTTTACCATCATATTTCCAGCACCTAACAAAAGGCCTATCTGACAATAGGCAAGAGTTCGAGGTGGTATTTAATAGCTTTGGTATGCATTTCCTTAATGCCTAATGATGGCAAGCATATTTACATGTTCTTGCCATCTGGAATATACTCTTGGGATAAATGTCTATTCAGATCCTTTGTCAAATTTTTAATTGAGTTATTTGTCTATTTATTATTAGGTATTTAACAAGTATTAGTCAAATTAATCAGTGAAGGAATGAATTAGATATATCCAGAAGTAGAACAAAATATTTCCACAGGGTATAGTTTCCCATGAATAATATATTCAAGAACATAAAAAAAATTATCAGGCAAGTTAACCTCTAAAGTCCCTTCCAAGTCTAAGATTCTGTCACCTTGAAAACCCAGATCAGGTTTTGCATAGCTAAAAATTTAGTCAAGAGCCTTGAGAGAGAACCTACAGAATGGGAGAAAATTTTTGCCTGCTACACCTTGGACAGAGGGATAATATCCAGAATATACAAAGAACTCAACAAACTAAACACCAAAATCACAAATAATCCAATTAATAAATGGGCTATGGAACTAAAAAGAAACGTCTCAATGGAGGAAGTCCAAAAAGCCCATAAACATATGAGAAAATGCTCTACATCACTAGCAATAAGAGAAATGCAAATCAAAACTTCACTGAGATTCCACCTTACTCCCATCAGAGTGGCAAAAATGAAGAATACGAACAATGACATGCTGGAGGGGCTGTGGGAAAAAAGGAACACTGTTGCATTGCTGATGGGACTGCAAACTGGTACAGCCACTCTGGAAAGCAGTGTGGAGATTCCTCAAAAATTAGGGCTGGAACCACCTTTTAACCCAGCTATCCCACTCCTGGGTATCTTCCCAAAAGAGTTAGTATCGGCATATTACAGAGACACAGCTACATCAATGTTTATAGCAGCTCAATTTACTGTAGCTAAACTTTGGAACTAACCCAGATGCCCCTCACTTGATGAGTGGATTCAAAAACTTTGGTACATATATACAATGGAATACTATTCAGCTATCAAAGAAAATGATATTATGGCATTTTCAGCCAAATGGATGGAGTTGGAAAAAATTATGCTAAGTGAAGTATCCCAATCGCAGAGACTCAAGGGCACAATGTTTTCTCTCATTTGTGGAAGCTAGAATACAAGTGGAAACAGTATGATAGATGGCTAACCTAACAATTACCTCAACATGTATTAATTTTTACACGATTGTGGAGAACCTTGCCTAGGATGCTGGGGGACGTAGGGAGGTGGGCAGGGAGAGGGGAAGAGAATAGGAAGGTGATCAAAGAGACCAGAGGGAGGCAGTACAGGGGAATCTAATCAGAGGGGAAGCTCTGACTTCCATGAGAAGTCCAATTAACTTGGGCTTTAATGAGGGGGAAACATGGAACTATGGGGAACCCAAGGGGGGAAACCATGGAATGGCACCAGCCTTGGCTTGTTCTATCATTATACTTTTGTTCTTGATTGTTTGATGATGAATCCCCCCTACTTGTAAGACCATGTTTAATGAGAAAAAAAGAAAAGAAAACCCAGACCAGGGAGCCATTGATGAGAATTACAAATTTTTAATTAACTTTGAATTACTAATGAATTCAAAAGAAATATCTAAGATACAAAGGGAATATAATGAAGCTTAGGTCTACCCCCATCACTGTATCCCAGCCACCTAGTGTCTCCCTTCAGGGAACCCTGAAAATGTTTTTTATTCACAGATATCCTGTGTATAGGAAAGTATTTATTATACTATTACATAAATGGTAGCTTGTTATACACAATATTTTTCATCTTGCATTTTTCACTTTAAAATGCATTTTATCACAGAAAGGCAAATATCACATGTTCTCATTCATTTGTGGAAACTAAGAAGTCTATCTTGGAAGAATGGTGTAGAATAGTGGTCACTAGAGACTGGGAAGGATGAAGGAAAGGGGGATGGCAAGAAAGAAAAGCTATGGAATGAAAGCAACCAAATTATATCATGTGCATGTGTGAATTTTTCACAGTGAATTCCATTTTTATGTATAATTATAATGCGCAGAGGAAGACAATCTACGGGAGAGGGAAGGAAAGGAAAGGAGAAGTACTGAGGAATGAAATGGAGCAAATTATGTCATGCGTATACATGAACATGTCACAATGACCCCCACTATTATGTATAATTATAATGCACTAAGAAACTTAATTAAATATACCAATTGTAAAAGAAAAAAACAGACAGGAGGAATTAATTCCAGTTTTCTATTGCCCAGAAATTTAACAATTGGTTACAACCAGTTATTTCAAAATAACTCATAAAGACCATGGAAATTTACAACACACAGAAATCATTAACATCTCAGTAGATTAAGTGTTTATTAACCTCATTTGATCATTACAATGTGTACATGAATCAAATTATCATACTGTAGTCTATAAAGATGTACAAATATTTTATCTCAATAAAAATTACTTTACAGATTACAGATGATATCTGTACATAAAGATCAATTTTGTCTTGATAAACACTTTCTAATCTCTCAAAGTATAAAACTACTGTTACTTATATTATACCCCTACTGATAGAAACTTATGTTGTTTTTTATTTTTTGCTGTTACAAACAATACTGTGTATAATACTGTATAGAATTGCTTGAATCAAAAATATTTACATTTGTTTTTTATAGGAATTGGTAAATTGCTTTCCATAGGAGTCATATCAATTTATCCTTTCATCAAAAATATTTGAAAATTTAAAAAAAAAGTTTGAAAATATCTATTTTCTCTTACTATCAACCCCTAATTCAACAGAGTTTTCGTTTCTTATTCTTGCCAATATTATGGGTGAAAATTGGTATATACTGCCATTTAATTTGCATTTTTCATATTGTAAATGACGTTGAGCATCTTTTCATGAGCTACTTGTATGTTTTTTTAAAAATATCCTTAGCCAGCCAGGCACAGTGGTGCTCACCTATAATTCCAACAACTTGGGAGGCTGAGGCAGGAAGATCACAAGCTGGAGACCAGGCTCAGCAACTTAGCTAGGCCCTAAGAAATTTAGCAAGATTCCTTCTCATAAAAAAGTTTTTAAAAAATATTCTTAGCTAGTTTACTAGTAGGTTATTTGTGTTTTTCCTTAGTGGTTAATTGGGCATTTTATATATTAAGGAAATTAGCCATTCATCTGATTTGAGTTCCCACCTTTTTCCCAGACTGTATTAGATCTTGACTTTATCTTTTTCTCATGGAAATGTTTTTTTTTTAATTTTACACAGTTTAATGACGTATCAGAGTTTTCTTTTATGGTTTCTGACATTGGTTTCAACTTAGAAAAACTTCCTTATTCTGGAAAAATATGAGAATATGTGTAACCTATATATCTTATAGTACTTCTATTATTTTGTTTTTTACATTCAAATCTTTGTAATCTGGAATTTAAGTGGAGGTAGGAATTCAAGTGTTATTTTTCTTTTCTTTTTTTTTCAAGTGTTATTTTTCACATGGCTGCCTAAAATGTTTTATTGAATACAGATGATAGATTAATGTCATAATCCCGAATATAATGTTCATAAATTCTCACAGGACCTACAAGAGTAACAAATATATAAAGGTATAGTAATAATAATAGAACCAATAAAATTGCAACCATTAGAATGATAGTTGTATTTATACAGTGTTTAGTATGTGGCAGGCACAGCTTTAAACATTTCATATGAGAACTATAGGATAATTTTCTCTAATTCCAAGACTTGGCCAGCAGTACTATTCAGATTCTGTCTGTATTCCAGGATGACTTGTTTAGAGTATTGATAAAAGCAAAGAGAACAAAATTCCTCATCAATATAGTAAAGTTGGGGGAGTATTCCAAGATTTAAAATACTTATTCATTTGTCTGCTCAGGAGTATAGTTAGTGTTTGTTGAATACAAAGATTTGCACTAGGGAATCAGGATAGAGGCTGTATCTGATCAGGCGAGGCATCACAATTTTGGTTTGCACGTGTCAGGCATCACAGATATTCAGCCACTTCATACTAGAACATTCTGATGTTCAGGCATACCTTCCGATTGGTCAGTGCCAGACCTGTATTGTTTGATTGTTTTTTCAGTGCCGGGGATCAAACCCAGGGCATTGCACAAACTAAGCAAGTGCTCTACCACTGAGCCACATCCCCAACCCTGATAAATAAGTAGTGCTTGACATTATAGTGCTATTTAAAATATTCTTTACATGCACTAAAAATACTCTAAAATTTCTCTGTACTTTTTCTTTGTAGCATTTATTACAACTTCATATTTTTATATAATTAGATTATTTTTCTGCCACATTAAACTGTAAGTTCTGTGAAAACCGGAACACAGCTGTTTTGTTCAAGGCACACCTCAATATCAAGCAACAGTTGGTATTCAATAAATGTGTTAATTGGAATAAATTCATAAATAGTCCTAAAATCAAACAAACTAAACTTTTAATTCTTTCGCTTCCTCCTTTTAGCTGCACAACTTGGATGTATTTTACGGCTTCTCTATACTTTAGTTTCCTCACCTATAAATGGATATAATATAACCTATAGAATTATCATGATAATTAAATAAAAGAATATGTCACCATCATCATCATCATCTCTCATATTGTTCTTATTTTATATCTAGGGCCTCTCAGCCCTGGGAAAATCTTGTGAGACAAGAACTACACACATACTTGTGCTGGCAAAACCAGTCCTGTGATTATATATCCAAATGTACAGTCTTTGATCTGATCTTGTCACTCAAACTTTGGCATCCAAAATACACCAAACACAAAGTTAAGAAGAGAGTGAGAGGGACTGGAGAGGACTGGAGTTTGAACTCCAGCACCACATACACAGCTAAGTGTCAGAAAAACAAAAACCAGATGAAAAATAAATAAATTATAAAAAGAAGGGCTTGAGAGACCAATTGTTTCCTTTTCATGTGTGTTCTAATTTTGCCTAAGGTGTTTGTCTGAGACCTTTAAAACCATGGTGACAGACTCTGCCGTATATAATAAACAGGTAAAGTAATTACCAGAACACACTTCAGTTTCTTTATACACTGACTCTGCATACGTCCTAGCTATGTAATTTTCAGTTTTTCATCTGCCTTGTTCAGATTTTAAATACTTATGTTAGTTACTCTTGAATTTTCAGTTGGAACAATTTATTACTTAACCATTTATTGAATCTCTACCATATACACAAGGAGATCTTCTAGAAGGAGCAAGCCTCTTGACCTCAGGCAGCTTTTGCACATAGCATCTGCGTGTGTGTGAATGCGTGTGGACATGTGCTCAACCCAGGTCTTCCTTCTCAACTCCAGATTGTTTTATTTGCCTCTCTTCTGGACACCTTCATGTAGAGTTCCAGGAAATCATTGACCTAACAGGTCCCAAATGAAATTCCTTATCTTTCTCCCTAAGTGTGTCCCTAACTGAGCCCATCACCTGCCCAGTTACCAAAACAGAAACCTGGAATGTGGCTTAGGTTTCTCCCTCTCCTTAATTTCCCACACATAAGCATTGTGAATTCAATCACTGACCTATTTCCTTACTCTGTTCGGTACTCACTCTCTGTATGCTACTTCCTTAATTCCTGTTCTCATCAACTCTACCCTACCTGACCACAAAAGTCTCCTTGGCTGGTCTTCTAGCTCCTGTCAATCCTTCCACTAACCTTTTGTCTTCCTTGCTACTGAAATGTTGGCTCCAGTGCAAGAATTGTCCTGATCCACCCCTGTCCTAAGCCCTGAATGGCTATCCAACCCCACAGGGCAAAGTCAAACAGAGCTCTTCCAGATGCACACTCACTCTTGTGCTGCTGTTCTTGACACCACCTCTGTCCTTTCGATGTCTATATAAGCCAATTTTAAATGTTCAGAGCTTTATGGATACACTCTGACATTTTATCCTTCTGTATCTTTGCAAGTGTACCTCCCTTTCCCTGCCTGGAATATTCTTTAACTTCCTGTTCTGTCTAATGTATAATCATCTTCAAAGACCCTGTTCAGGGTCTTCCTCCTCTGTGACATAGATCTCTGATTTACCAGAACTACATTGTTGATGACCCTCTCCTTTGTTCTGTTGTTGAAATTGATATATACCTCTTCCTGCCCTTTCTTACCATATTGCCAATTATTTTTACTTCAGTATCTCCTAGTGGTGACTTGAAACTATATTTCTTATGTAACTCTTAAATCCATCAAGTTCTCTCTATATCCCTCACCACCACCCTTGACCAAGCTACCATAACTCTTCCTAGAACTATTGGAAAAGATTCCTGACTTGTTTCTCTGCTTCTGCTATTGTTGTCCTACAACCCAATCTTACTTTCTGCAATTGGAGTAGGTTTCTTATAAATGCAAACTGATCATGTTATACATACATCCTTCACCTCTTAATATAAGTTACAGGCACTCTCACTTTCCTTAGCCAAAAACCAGAATCTTTAACATGTCCCTTGTGACTCTTAAGAGTCCCTTGTCTTATAAATATCATCCCTCCCTTTCCCTCTCTGATCTTGCTAAGACTACTTTCAGTTCCTGGAATTTACCACAAAACACACAGGAGACTTAGATTTTAATTGGAGGAAATAGAGTCAGTAGAAATATTTGATCAGGTGGATACTGTGATGCAATTATACCGGAAAAGAAAAGGAGACCAATATATTGACTAATCAGATGAGTCCTGTGTGACCAACCAGAAAATTAGTGCAATAATCAGGGTGTGACTTGTTTAATAGTAGTGCACAAAAGAGCCTGGAAGAGACATGAGATGTTTCAAAGGAAAAATCTTCATAATTGAGTGCCTGGTCGGCTATGAAGGGAAAGAATTAGGCCTAGGAAAATGGTTCCCCTACTGAGAAGAACAATGGAAGGAGCTCTTGGGATTAAGATAATGAATTCTGCTTTGGACTTGTTAAGTCAAGCTTAGGGAGAGCTTACTGAGAGAAATGTCCTATAAAGGCATGGATAGTACAAAAATACAGTCTTGGAAACATTCGCACAGCGCAAGAGAGAAGGGCAAAGGGTTGAGCAGATAGGCTCTTTTGGGAACACTCTAAGAGAAGAGGTCTTAAGTGCAGTCATGAGTCAAGAGGAATAAGATAAGCGATGAAGGAAACAGGAACTATAAAAGAGGTAGGCAGAGTCTGCAATAGCATGATGTCTTGGAAACTGGAAGAGAGATTTCAAGAAGGAACAAGTGGTCACACAAAGTCATGGAAATCAAAGACCAAAGGAGGGTTTTTGGATTCCTTTCTTTTCTTTTTTTTAAAGAAATGTCATTCTTGACAGTTGACACAGTCTCCTTAAATGATAAACAGGAGTAGAAACCGGAGAAGAGAAAACTAAGGAATAGGTCATTATTGACCTCTAATAACAAAAAATGGGTTTCTAATCAGTTTGATTTATAAATTTTGAAGACTCTAAAAGGCAAAGCACTGTTCACTTAACAGACATACTATAACACATCTTTATGTTCAAGAATAGGCTGCCGCATTTTGTAAGCAGAGACCAAAGACCACATAAAACACTTAAAACCCCCAAGGTTGGGAAAGTTGTGAAAAGTCCCAGTATGAAATGTTTTCAGAAGCTTTCCCCAGCTTCCATTTTTGCTTAGTCAGAAGAATATTTGCAGCCAGTTGTTTTTCTAAGTGATGTCTGAATTCTGTCATTGCAACATGCAAAAGGGCAGCTGGCAGCTTTCTTCCTGTTTGTGTTTTATTCCTAAGTACATCAGACCATCAGGCCTGAAATAGCCCAACTCTCCAGCTGCCTTCATGACTGTCTTACAACATAGAAAGCATCCAAACTCTTATCCATTCATTCTAAATCTTCATATAAACTGGCTATTACTCATAAATACCTATCTTCTAGCTTTGATCAAGGTAATATCAAGCAGTATTCAAAAACTCCCAAAAATAAAATCATCATTTCATCACCATATAATGAATTCTATGTGTGCTGAACACCACTGTTCCTGAGAAGATGAGTTCCTGGTCTCAAGGAGTTCATACTTCTGGTAGTGACATGTGTCATCCCTCTCTCCCTCACCCCGGGAAAAGGTGTATAATGCAAGTACAGTAGATATGAAGATGTGCCAAAAGTCCCAGCTCAGCTCATCACAGGAGTGCGGGAAACTCGTGGATGTCCATTCAAAGGGAAACACTGTACAGCATTACTCTTTCCTCAAATTCCTTTGTCCTTATAATCATCAAATGGGATGTGGACCAGCGTGGAAGCCAAAGGCTCTGCAAAGACATTTCCTTTACCTGAATAGAGGCATAGACTGTACTTGGCTTTTTCACTTAAGAGTGGACATCAATAATTATTTTCTCCTGCTATTGCGAAACCAAGTAGGTTTTGCTCTAAATAATCTAACATGAAGATTATTCAAGGGAATGAAGTGATCTGAATGTCTCTATTTAAATGAGCAAACACATTTCTGCTTTTAAGTGAAAGAATCTTGCTCAAACTTTTAGTTATAGCAATGACTTTGTTTTCCTTACCTTTTGAAGAGAAATTTCAAACTGAAGAAATCTGCCAAACCCATAAAACATGTGTTTGAAATTTTCAACAGCAAATCCAAAAGGTTGCCAGGAAATCAGTTCAAATTACTATGCATTTTACTCTATTTATATATATATGCTATACACACACACACACACACACACACACACACACACGTTTTGGCATGGTGCTGGGGAGCAAACACAGGGATTTGTGCATGCTAGGCAAGTGTTCTGCCACTGAGCAACACTGTTAGCCACTTTATGTAATATTTATGTAATACTAGAGTTAATCATTTTGAAATGTCTATATAGTTTTGCTTTTGACTATATTCAGTCACTCAGTACTTGAATATTGGTAACAACTATGATGATGACATAGAAAATTTCTAAAGTTATATTTCTTGATAATTTTAAAGGTTAAATTTCATTCATCCATTATACATTTTTTAGTTTTTAGTATTTTGTAACCTGCTGCCTTTAAATTTCTTTTACTTTCCTCTCTCAACTATTAGGCACTGGTCAACAATGTTACAATGTTATAGTGGTCAAAGACAAAGAAAAATTATGTCCCATCTCTTTAGTAGAAAAATGCTTGAAAGTTCAATGTATGGTAGCAATTCCCCTAATAATGAAGCATTTAGTTCACCCAGAGTGGCTATGCTTTTACTTACATCTTATTAGTGTGAATGGATCCAAAGTAATTATTCTCTAATTGTTTCATGTTTTTTGAGACAGACATTAGAGCAGCATGACACCAGGTGCTAATGATTCAAAGGTCAATGTAAGAACTCAAATTTTATGAATATAGTGAGATTCTGAGCTTCTTAAAGTCAAGAAATAATTTAAGTGTTCTCTAACTTGTTTCATCTCCTAAGTAACTACAGGGAATCAGTATTTAAAGGACCTTTTGAATCATAGAATTTAAAAGCTAAGGGGGAGCTATATATTATCTAGGGCAATGCTATTCAACAGAAATATATAATGCACAGTGAGATGCACATACACAATTCCGTTTTTCAGTGACCACACTTTTAAAATGTGACATTAATTTTAATAACATTTCATTCAAGTCAAACTATCTGAAATATTATAATTTTGATATAATGAATAACAATGCTTACTGTGGCATTTTACATTCTTTTGTTTGCTTTTTCTTGTATGTATTTTATATCTACAACACACCCCAGTTATGAAATGTAGTCACATTTCAAGTGCTCAATAGTCACACATGCCATGTCAGCCAATACAGGTCTAGGGTCAAACCCCAGCATGTTGCCGATGAAAAGACAAATATGTAAAGTGATCGTCAGGTTGATGAACTGAAGAGAAACATTAGAAGAAGGAGATCTCATAACCCAAAGTCACAGGATTTCCCCACTGGGAAAGTTGTAATGATTCCCCCCCACTCCCCATACTATAACATGTCTTTTCCCCTTGTCTCTGGTGCTGGGCAATGATGATGAGGTCATTGTCTTCAAGTATAGGCAAGCAGCCTGTTCCCAGTGACTGACTATGTTTGTCATGACCAACACTCAGATGAGACAGGGTCACTTTTATGATATAGTTGCTCTAACCATCCTCCAAATATGGCTTCTTTGATATACTGATTAATTAGATTAAAGCTTAATAGTATTTCAGAACACACTTTAAGAGTTCCATCGTGGGGCTGGAGTGGTTGCTCAGTGGTTACGGCGCTTGCCTGGCATGTGCAAGGACACTGGTCAAACCCCATCACCATATACACAATGAAGTGTCAGAGCAACAAAAGCTACATGAAAAAACAAATAAAATTGATTCTTGATTCTCTCTTTCTCCCCCTCTCTCTCCTTTACTGTCCCTCTTTCTTAAAAAAAAAAAAAAAGTTCCATGATGAGGCTTCTGTTGATTCATGAAGACAGTTTTCATCTGTTCCTGTTCAGTATCTTGCCCTTCAGCCAGTCAAAGTGAGTGAAGTCACGTGATTTTAAAAAAATGGTAACTGGAAAGATTTCCAAAGGTCAAGATGGAGGTGTGAGGTGTGTTCTCTTAAGATAGAATTTGTTCTTCTAAGAGGTTATGGTTTGGAGTACCTGTCTAGGGCAGAAGAGGCATCTTAAGAAAAATACAAAATGGTATTGTCAGACAATTTTATTTCCGTGGGTCATGCGCTAGCTGATTTTAGAGCAATTAGGCATTTGACAGAGAAGGAAATGAGGTACAGATAAGGGCAGTGGTTTTCCCAGGCTCACTGCAGCTCAGTGGCAGAACCAAGACCAGTGCACAGAAATAAGTTCCTGGTTCAGCTTTCTTTCTACCTGAACAAACTTTCTCCCCTCTCTCCCCCTCCCCACCCCGAAAGTGCAATTCTAGCTCCTAAATATATCTACTTACTTCATTTTCCATAGTTCCTCTGCTAAAGGATCAGAGCCATTTTCAAACCTTGGAAATCGTGAGCATTCTAACCTCTAGGGACCTCATCCCACTCCTTGTGAAACACCTAAAAATGCACAAACAACTCCATAAAAATATTTCTTTATAGGTACAAAGGGCTTTTTTTAATTTTTGTAACTTCCTTTTGAAATTATTGGCTTAGGACAACAATTCTTGGGTGGTTATAACTTCTCAGCAATAATTTTGCATTCGTTGCAACTTTGTAAAAGAGAAAAACACCCCGTTCATTCTTTCTAAAAATAACAAAATTTTTATCACTATTACATTCAATAATTGAATTGGCACAACATATATTTTGTAGTGATTTTAATGAAGCACATCAATTTTTATTTTCAGTTTGTTATATTTTAGAGAAAAATTTTCTTTCAAAACTTCAAAATTCTTCATAGGTCTTAGAAAAGATGATAGATCTGGGGCATTGTTCCCATGGTGTTAAACAGCGCACGTCATCCTGCGGAAAACTGCAAGAATCCTCTCCTAGTATCTGTTGCAAAGGACTTGCAACTATCTCCCTGCCTCGTTAGAGTAATTTTGTCCATCTTTTCTTTTAAACCCATCAATGACATACCCCAGAAGTAACCTCCTTAAACACCTAACTTCTGCTATGTCTTCATTTTCACTTAAATTATATATAATTCTGTTACAATGTCAGGCTTTATCTTGCCTCCTTGAGTTTGTGTGTGCATTTTTGCTGTTTGGATTGTACTCCCTCCTCTCCAACTACTGTTTTGCTTCACAACAGTATCATTTATAGAACTCATACTTTTTCTTAATTTTAAACCTTGAATGCCTTAGCAATCATATCTTTGTTCTGACATTTATCATATTACTGGTTTTATGTGTTGGTATGTCTATCTTGTGTAAAAATGCTACCAAAGTGA
>PVKS010028422.1:0-26454 GCA_004027875.1 Aplodontia rufa
CAAATTACTTGTAAGGTGAAATACTTTGTTTCACAGTACTTAAATCAAAACAGTTGAAACTTTTGCACCCTTTGTATACCTATTACACCTGTTAGAAATTTATACCTGTTAGAATTATGCCTGTTAGAATCTTAATTCAACAATTTTGCTTTCAGTGAAGGTTCAGAAATGAAATGTTAAGTTTTTCCCATTTACCAACCACTTATTTAATAGACCCAAATATGTGTTGCCCTATACAACTTAGGAAACTAAGAGCACTTGAACTTACTTAGTAGCATTGATCAAACGTCTTTTAGCAAATGTGCATAAAGACTAATCCCATTTATGTTATCAGACAAATGTAAATAACCAGCACAAGCTGTTTTTCCCCTGTGCAAGAAAAATCCTAGAAGTGATGAATATTACACTTAACAATTATTTTAACCAATATTTTATTGATTGACCACTTAGAAAAACATGTGGGTTAGTAATTTTATAGATATCTTTACTCCTGTTTAACCAATTTAAATTGAGCTTCTTTAAATGTTTGAGTTATTTGGATCAATTTTCTAAAATTTAGTTTATGAGCACTCATTTAAGCCAATTTGGTATCATGTTGACACAATGTACAACACATATAGACAAACATAACACAGGTGTGCACACATACAAAAACCAACAGGAAACAAATTTTAGCCTCTCTGAATAATTGACCTTTGAGAAGACAGCAGTACAAAACCAGGATTTAACTCCAGTTAGACAAAACTGATTGAAAAATATATTTGGATGCACAAAATAGGTGAATCACCAGTAAAACTGGGATAAAATATAAAGTTTTCCCACAAAAATGAAATGGCTATATTTACTCCAGTATAGAGCATGCAAACATCCCTAGTAGACCAGAGTGCATTTTAGGATCCCAGGCATTGAAAGAATGTGGTAGCCTGTGAAATCCTCAGGAAAAGCTTTTTTAGAAAAGAAAACTTAGACATTTAAACTTTCCATTGTCCTTCCTTGTGTCCATTTGAAGTGAAAACTGTGCAAGTATTAAGTAAAATTCCTGGGCCTTCCAAGTCGGCTTCCTGAAGCTGAGTCTTAGTTGTGAAAGTAACCGATCTCTGCAGAAGACTGCAGCCCTCTTAAGCATTTCAAAAGGTTTGGAACCTGGGGAAGTTTGCATCTCCCAGATCCCTTGTTTTCCCTCCTCCTTTCTGAAACTTAGAGAATGGAACCTCAGAGTATGGGGGAATGCCACAAGTGGTTTAGAAGTGACACCTTTTTTTCCCTTGGCCTAGAACTAGTTTGGGCAGCCCCTCAGGCAAGTCTCGCTGTAAGATGGAGTTATAGTTTGTCATTTCTCCCTTTCCTCTGATTGACATTTGAGTCAGGATTGAGTATTGAAAATATCCAGCATTTTTCCTCAGGGTTTGACTGGCAAAGGAATCCCAATTTGAGTGCTTGTGCCAGATGGAATGTTACCCATCTGAAAGACAAGGGGGAAGAAGGCATCCCTTGGCATCCCTCCATTGTCTCAGATCAAGACATCTGATAACCTGTGAACCTCAAAGTACTTGGTGACCACTCCCTGAAGCCTGACGAGGACTGTTGAGTCAGTCGAATTAGTTGTCCCTTATCAGCACATGCCTCAAAGTTCCCTCACTCAAAGATTTCTTTATTTCCTGTGATCCTCAAAACATTATCAATCATGTATTGAGGCCTGACTAGGATTTGGACAGTTTGGATTTAGATGCTCCTTACCAACACATGACCCCAAAATACCTTCTGTGTTCTTCCCTCTTAAAGGGAAAAATCCTGATTTCCCTGTGTTGAATTTACTCATACATAGAAGCACTGGCACCCATGTTGAGCATCTCAGAGGCCAACAGCTTTCTTATCTATAGTTCTAAGGGAGAGATAAGTTCCTGAGAAACCTGTGCCCTGGACAAGTTAAGTCTTTCCAGATGACTGATATTTGCCATCTTACTCAATTAGGGTTAAAGTTTTTTTCCTAGTTGTTGCATAAAGGAGTCAAATTTATAGAGCCAGTAGTGATGTCTCCATTGTAACAGACCCAAAATCTGAAACCATTAACTGAGTAGGTGGGGAGGAAGAATGGACAAGATGTCTTAAAGCAATTAAAATGAGAACAATCGGTTTTTCTTAGTGAAACTGGAAGAATTAAAAATCTAGAGACCTATTATTTTTCCTAGAAGGATAAGAATATTTTTTTTTTAGTCTGACAAAGCACAAACTGGCAAAACTGAGGGTCAATGGAATAGAACCTGAGATTGAGCTTTCTACCAAGCAGATAAAAGGCAGAATGACAAAGGAGATTAAAGTGGAGGCAAACTCACTCACACACTGGTAGATTGGCAGACAAGGCTCTGCCTCAGAGTTGTCTCAGTTTGAAGTCTGAGGAGCAATCTCACCAATGGGTGAGAAGCCATGAAAGGAGATTAAAGTGCAGATGGAGTTTCAATGTGTGATTGATTGCTTTTTGGCCATCTCCAGAGATCCTGTGTTCATGCTGGGGTGTAGCCCCATCCAGAGAATTAGGGTGCTGCTAGGAGAGGCCTCAGTTTCTCAATTAAATGGACCTCTGTGAAAGGAAACTGAAGGAAGATCAAGTCAACATTCTCTGTGCCAAGGCAAGGAGGGAATTGAGAAGTCTCACTCCAGAAATGCCTTTCCCCTGGGTCTTAAGTCTGGTAGCCATGTTTGTGGCTTCTAATTGGCTGGCAGGGTCCCGGTACTTTTGAAAGAGAGAAGGTGTACAAAATGAAATATAGGACTCCTGAAAGAAAGAAAAGTGATAGAGCAATTGTCTGTTTTACTCACCCTTCCAAAGTATTGCTTTACTTTCTATAAAAAAAAATCTATTATGCTTGCCTTGGTGGTCCTTGTTCAACTCTGAGAGGACATGAACCCGACATCACTGACATCAGATGGGGGCTCATCCGGGATCCATCAGGAACAAGATAAGATTGCCACCGAGGTAAGTTTTCTGCAAGTACAGCTCAAATCTTTCTGTTTCTGGGTGGGCTCAGAGCATGTCTGGCATTCGTAGACAGTTGCCCTCTGATCCTGGTTAACTTTGGATACGGGGAGTTAAATGAAGGAGTGAAACAACTGAGAGATTCTGGCCAGGGCCACTCTCTGGTGGATCTCAAAGTCTTCTCCCAAGATCTCCTCTCCTGACAGCTCTTAGAGCTATCCTACAAGTAAACAGTTGATTGGAGAGTGCTGAGTGAATGCCCCAAAACTATGCACCTCCATATGAGCCAAACTCTTCTTCAAAAGCTGGTGCACGGGAGAGAGGAAGGTTTGAGACAACTGAAGGCAGTTGACTGAGGTGATTCTCCAGTGCTGCAAGAAGGTCTCTTCTCCAGAGTCTGGGCCTGACAGCCCTCAGGGGTACCACTATCTGTTTCTCTTTGTTTCTGACTGGCTTGGCCTGATGGTGGATGGCACCCTCACTTAATGAATCTTAGATCCTGAGACGAAGTCTTGGTCTGATCTGAGGTCTTTGGGAAAGAGGTGACCCATTAATCCCCAGAGTGTGAGCCAAAGTCTCTCCCTCTTCTGAAATGTTTCTACTCTATCTGACCCTGATATCCACCTCTTAAACAGGGACCCATTGTGAGAGATTGCCATGATAGATCTCCCTTAGCTTTAACACCTTTTCTTCAGTAACCTCCTCATGAGGCAGGAGAAGTAAAAAGCTTTGTCTCAGAGTAAACCACCTCTCCTCTCTCCTAGTTCAGGAAGCCAAATCGTTTATCTTCTCTAATGGGGATCTCACCCAGAGCACTAACAGGTTTTCCACTTCAAATTGAGGAACATAATATAGAATCATGGGCCTGTGAGTATGAGAACTAAAGAAAGGAGAATCGTGTAAGGCAAATTTTAAAGGTACAACTAGTTGGCAAATATCCTCCCTTAGATCCTCCATGCTGAATGAGTCCTCAGCCACAGGCCACTCTAGGCTGCTTTTCCACCATGGGGCATTAAATGTTATAATGGTGGAGGGAATGCCAGTGATGCCAATAAGTCTGGATTCCCTTAGGTCTTTTGCCTGTGGCAAACAAAGGCCTTTGTACCATTGCTGGTAAGGCAACAATAAACCCAGAAGGAAATAAATCCTGCAGGAAAGGAAGCCCCCTGAAAAAGGACAGCAACAAAAATCAGATGGGAGCTTCATTCTCACAAGTTATGCCAGGTTCACCACTAGCCTGCATAATCCAGGAATACCCAAGAAAAAATACCTCATTCTATCATTTTGTAGCTTAGTTCATTTGCAAAAGGAAAGGAAATGCCTACTAGTATCTGTCTGATAGCCATCAAAAATGCAAACTACATGAGCTACAGCCTAAACCAGTTTGAGACCAGAGGAAAAAAAAGGCTAAAAGTGCTACTTTTAAATTCAAGGGGCTGTGGGGCCTAAGGAACTATGTTTACTCTCTTCCTTCATGCTGAGTTTCTCAGGAGATACATGGAAAGGATCTGGAAAGGCCAGCTGCTCCAGGTTCCTAGCCTTTAGAGATGCTTAAGAGCCTTACATTCTTGTACTTTGGAGATAACGTAACAGGGATTCAGCTTTAGGAAGCTGATAGGACAGACTCAAGAATATCAAGAAACAGTAATTCCCGAGGAGGTTTTTTCTTCTCTTCTCTTCATTTGGACACAAAAAAGGAAATTGGAAAGATTATGTATAGGTTTTCTTCTTAAAAAACAAAAACAAAAACAAAAAAACAAGCAAACAAACAAACAAAAAACACTTCCTGAGGATTTCACCAGCTCTCATTTCTTCAATGCCTGGGCTAACTCTAATTCTGGTGCTAAAGATGTTTGGATGGTCCTTTACTAGAACAAATACAGCCATTTCATTTTTTGGATCTTGAGCTCAATTTTACTGGTGAATTCACCTATTTTGTACACCTAATATTTTTTCAGTAAGTCTTGTTTTGTCTAACTAGAGTTTTTAATTTTGGCTTTTTACTTCTGTCTTTATTCAAAAGGTCAATTATTCCCAGGCTCTAAAACCTATTTTTCCTGTTGGTTTTTTGGAGTGCACACCTGTCCTGTGTGTTTGTGTACATGTATGTTATATGTGTGTTCAACATGGTACCAAATTAGTTTATAGATGAGTGCTCATAAATTAAATTAAAAAAGAAGAGAGAACAGAAAATGGATTTAAATGACTTTTTGTTCACATGACTTTAGCATTTAGGAAATAAGAGGTTCAATCTAAATCATTTAGACATAACAGTAAGGTTGTGCTTAAGAGTACTAGCTCACATGTTTTTCTAGGTGGTCAATCAATAGAATGTTGATTTCTATAAAATTTTAGAGTGTTTCATTCATTTCTTCTAGAATTTTCCTTCAATGAAAAATGATGGCTTATTTTTGTCTAATATCCTGATTTCATGGGTAAACTAAAGCTAGCAATTAAAAATGGGTAAATTAGTTTTAAAATAAATGGGACTAGTCTCCATAAATGTTTTTGTTAGAAGAGACATCTGATGAATTTGCAAAATCAAAATGTTAAAACATTAACTGCTAAGTAGATTCAAGTAATCTTGACTTCTTAGTTTCCATAGGTGACATATTTGGGCTTATTAAGTCTGTTTTTATAAACTGTATAAGGTAACAAACATTTTGGTTTATTAAATGTGCTTTTATAGATTGGAAACCAAAAAGATATAATTTAAGATTGCTATAATCTGGGTCTTCATTAAAAGCAAAGTTATTAAGAGTTAAAATTTTAACAGGTATAATTCTATATGTAAAGAGTGCAAAAGGTTTCACCGTATATCAATTAAAGTACTATAAATAGCATGAAATATATAATTTTATTAGAGGAAATAATTAGAAAGTTTAAAAAATTTTATAAGGATTGTTTCTAAATTTAAATTTAGGAAAAACCATCAACTGGGAAATCTAGGGAAGAATCAGCACCTGGGAAAGGGCAAAGTCTAATTCTTTAAGGTTTCTTAAAACATTGGTGCACTTATCAAGGTGATTTCCTGCATCTATGTATTGCATAGTTTAAGCCTGGCAAGCTATCTAAGGCAGGCAAGTTAACCAAGTGCTATCTTTAAAACATTGTTCAGCTTAAACCCAGCTTACATTTGTTTTAAATGCATAGAGGCTTTATCATTAATGGGTTGCATTTATAAATCAGTCTTTGATCACTGGTACTATTTCCTCTTGGCAATGTCATTTTGCATTTTTCAAATGTTTTGAATTTAATAGTTTGAACTATAGAATTTCCTCACCTGAAAGCAATTGGGAATATTGAAAGTTTCATAAGGATTTTATCCAAATGCAGAATTAAGAAAGGGTGAACAAGTAGGAAAGAAATATAAAAGGTTATAGGCATGGACATATACTTTCATATGGAAATTTTAGTGAAAGAAATGTTCCTGGATGAAAAAAGAAATGTTTCTGAATGAAAAAATATAGTGTCTAAGTAAGTTGTAGAAGGTTTGTGGAAGGTAAATCTCAGAAGCTTCTGTATTATTAAGTTGAATATAATTGGCACAATTTAAAGTTATTTAAGATTTCACTTAAGTTCACATTAATATACTGTTATGAACCAGAATCTATTCTGTGTTGAAATAATAAGGGTTTCTTAAAAACGTTGATCCATTCTTATCAAGATAATTCCTGATGTTAGGGTTAATTACTTTGAAAAACTAAATCTTAGAAGAAGATTTTAAACCCTTTTAAATGACTACTTCATAACATTAAATGAGTAACTGTTTTTAGATTGTTACAATATAGCTGCCATTTTAATATACATGAGTAGAACTATTTAAGAACTATCCAAGTCTTGTTTAAGTGTCATGCAAATTTATAAAATAAGAATTTATGTAAGGTTACAGACAAGGTGACCAGCATGCTCTTTTACACGCTGTATTTGATATAAAAGGGCCACACTGCCATTTCAATATCTGGGTTATATTTGTTTGCCTTACCTGTGATGACTGCTATAATACACTATGGATACTAATTTTTTATTCAAAAATTAAATTTAGTTAATATAAGGACATCTACATAATTAATACTCACTTTGTTGTCTATTAGATTTATTAATGTCTTCCAAATATATAAATCTTTTGAGGTGTAAAATTTAGGACAGCATTTTTCCAAGCTGATGTTTCCAAACTATAGTTGCTTATAACAATGATCGCTTCAGGTCTATATGGAAACAACAAATTTAAGTATGTATTTATTTATGTCATTTTCTATATTGTAATTGGATTAGAATAACCTGACTTTTTACACTGGGATAAAAATTTTTGTAAAGTAATGAGAACCTAATTTATTTAAAGATTAGCAATGTGGAACATAAAAACATTTGCTACCTTTTCTACAAAAAGGAGCTCTGTTAATGTTTGTTTGATTCATGTTTGAGATAAAGGCTATATGTTAGACTTAGGAAAATACTATAGCCATCTGGAGAAACTCGGGAGGCATTGAGAAAAGACATCATCATGGACACTGAGTCCATAGAGGGCCACATAATTGCAAAGGACAAATGTATCACTCAGATAGCCACTGACATTCTGAGGAAGTTAAAATAATTGGCATATGGCCCTGATCAGTCATGAGATAACATCTCACAGCTTGCATCCTCTGTCTTTTGTAATAATGATCAGGAGGAGAGGAAAGAAAGGGACCATAGAGACTGGAAAAAGCTGAAGCACTGGCTGGCTATGACCCTACAAGGAGTAAGCTTCCAGGATAAAATAGGAGAGAAATGTAATGGATCCCAAGCCACAAAAAAGGGGGACATTACTTGTGGGAGTGACTACAGGCCAAGTTCCAAGTGACCACCACCAAAGCCCTATCCTATCTGTCAAGATGATCACTGGAAGAATAAATGTCCCCAGGGGTGCAGGCCCTTGGGTTCTAAATTCCCCACACAGGCCTGACAGGGCTGTTAGCTTTTATGATTCCCATGACTCCTATTATCATACATGAACCCCAGATATGCTTCTCCATGGGGAGCCAAAAGGTCAGTTTCCTCTTGGACACTTGGACCTTATTAAGATTCCATCATGATAAACCAAATAGGGAATGTTCTTAAGATAATTATTGAAGCAAAAACACCCCTCCACTCTATGATGCCTAATCCTTAAATTCTGTCATTTGAGGTCCTAGCTACTGCTATTAATTTACAGTATTAGATGTCTTTTACTATATACCTCTTGATTTTCAATTACAACATGTGTTCGTCTTTGAGGAGCCAAATAACAGACCTGGTTTCCCTCTCTCAAACTCAAAGCTAATTTTCATTCTGACATTAACTTTTTGATATCTTAGTTCAGCAGATACACTCTAACTTAGAATCTGTTGAACTCCTGATTGTGGTGAAGATGGAGCCACCCATAAGCACTCCAGATGACCACTACCATAGACTCCTTAATTGACCCAAACATTCCCAAGGGAAGACCCAAAATTGCTTGCCCTATGATGCCCCTTTTTCAGCCAGAAGTAAACAGATTAATCATCAAATAACCCCCAAAGCAGTTTGAGTTTCCCAAACTAGATGGGAGAATGAGGCAGAGAAAAGTTAGGCAGTCAGTGTAGGCAGAATAATGTAGGTTGATAAGGAGAAAATTAACTGATGGTCATCTATCCTAAGAGGGCAAAGACATCCCCCAATGCTAATAAGGGTCTGACAAGATAGGCCCAGAATCAGACACTCTCTGCTGCTAAGGAAGGAAATAAATTTTTTCTATTGGCACCTGAGGCATGAAACAAAGACAGGTGCAGAATTCCCTGCACCTGTGTCCTAGGTACAGGGGCAGGGAAGCAGTGACCAATCTAGGAGAGGACATCATATAAAAAGGGCAAAACTTACTGCCTCATTGGCTTTATTCCCTTCCCCCACTTTGGGGGAAATATGTTCTTTTCCCTATGCTTTACTTTCTAAAAAATAAAATCCATTTACTATGCTTGCCTTGGTGTCCCTCGGTATTCCTTGGTATCATTCTTCAATTCCAAGAGGACACGAACCCGAAATCACTGGCATCATTTGCATGTTTCTGAGGCCAAAATAGTGTTAACAGCTCTCCAGCTAAAAGCTGGGTGTTGCAGCTCTTGATGTGGTGGAAATTCACCAAGGGAATTTGGTGCCAATCTTCCGAGTTCTTGTTTCATGAATTTGAAGAATAAAATGCACAGACAACCATGGAAGGAGGAGTAAAAAGGAGTAGAATTTACTTAAGGAAGGACAGCAGAGACTTCATAAAGCAGAGGGGTACCTGGAAGCAGGACACTATCTAATGGAGGTTAGGCCAGGGGTTATATTGATTTGAGGTATGACCATAATCAACATTCATGCAAAGCAGGCATTGAGAAATTCATTTACATCATTGGTTGAAATCTATGCAAAACAGGCATTCAAACTAAGCACCAAAGTTATTGGTTAAAATCTGTGCAAGACAGGTAGCAATTCTTTCCAAGTTCCCATCTATGTCCACCCCCACTTATTAGTTTTCCCACCTCAGGGACAAAGAAGTTCCTCCCACAGGTGAACCTCATGGTCATTTACATTTGAAGGCCCTGAGTATACCCTGTCAATTGCTCTCTTCCTGCTAGCTCTTAGATGGGGGTCCTTTGTCCTGATGACCTACCCATTTCACTATCTCCTCTAAAACTGCCTCACTATCACTAATAAGTAAGGGTGAGGGTCAGCCAGGTGACAAGAGTGGAGTTTACCCATCCTGGCCAATGGTCATCTAATTGTTGCCACTTAAGGTTTTCAGGCAGACATCTGAGAGTTTTGATGTTCTTCTCAACCAGCCTGGTTTCATTGATGTAGTAGCAGCTTTCTCCTTTAGGAATAAGCATGTTCCCTATTTTTCCTCTATCGGGAGATCTAGTGCTTGGCGGTTCTGCAAAGTAACTTGTGCAATAGATGCTATTTGTCTTTGTAGGGAGGCCATGGTGGCAGTAGATGCCTCCAGTGCCCCTTGGAGTTGGTGTTCTAGCTTTTGGATGGCAATGACTGCATAACCAATTCCTACTACCCCCATCCTGGAAGCAGTAAGTGAGGAGGCTAAGGGGAGTCCACCCACAACTGCTAAGAAATTGGCCCACTTCACCTTAAGGAGGGGATTCTGAGCAAGCCAAATTAATTCAGTTTCATTATATAGTGTCCACTGAAGAACTAAAGCAGAGGGCACACAGAAAACAAAGGGCATATTGAAATTTAAATCTTTGTCAGGGTGCTGTTACATCAGACAGAGTCCTGGAAGAGCAAAATACTTGTATTGTGTCAAGGTAGAGGAAGCGTAACAGTAAGAAAAGTTGTTTGAGGAGTTGTCAAAAAGGGGAACCCCTTCCAAAGGTGGAGAGGGGACTCTCTGGAGGTATTGAGGAAGTATTAAAGTTTAGTATATTTGGTAAGGGTCTCTGTAAGATGGTTACAAAATAGGGCTGGATTCTCATCTGCATCCTGTGTAATTTCCCTCAGTTTGTCAAAGTTAACCACCTTATTGGAGACTGTCTGCAACCTGCTATGAGATAATGGATCATGCAAGTGCAATTGCAGTGGCACTGTTGGTTTTCCTGTTTTCCTTACTGGAACTGCAGCTGCACCCATGGGTAAAGTTGTCTGTTAGGTGGACTTGGTCACGTAATCTTGTGCCACCTGCTGGATATGAGTTTGTTCTTCTGGGGTAAAGGTGGAAAAAAGGATGGCATGGACATCATGACAGGTGAGGTAATAAGCCTGAGAAAGGTATCTAAATTCCTTAATGTAAGTGGAAGATTCAGCAAAGAAAGACCGTAGGCACTTTTAAATCTGGGAAAGATACTGAAGTGAGAATAGGACATGGACTCACACAATGCCCTCTGCTGCAGCCACTTTCCAGAGAGGACAAAGGAATTCTGGGTTGGGTAATGGGAGGACCTGAAGGGATTGAGTGTAGGCACTTATGGGAGAGTTGAGTGTGTGGAGGAACTTCTGGGACAGGAGATGGAGAAGAGGAGGAAGAGTCAGGAAGAAGAGCTATAGCTGTGGGAGAAAAGGGTGGAGGGACTGTAGCTGTGTGAAGGGAGAAGGAAGAGTTAGGAGGAGGAGCTGTTAACTGTTGGAGAAAGGGGAAGAGGCACTGTAGTTGTGGGTGGGGAGGAGAAAGAGGGGAACAAAGAGGTCTGGCCTGAGTAAGGAGGGGGGATGGAAAGTTGGAGTTCCAGTGGATCTGAAAATGAGGAAGAAGATTCAGGAGAACAATGGGGGAGAGGTGTGCGCCCTTCCCTGGCAAGGAGGACTTGGACCATAGAGAAGGTGGAACAAAGGGGAGGATGAGAGTGCAGATCCCAAAAGGCCTGAATATAAGGCATATTTGATCATTTCCCTGTCTGGCAATAGTAATTGTCCAAATCAATGAGGATTTGAAAGTCAAAAGCTCCTTCTGGAGGCCATTTTGAGTCATTGTCTATAACGTACTGAGGCTAGGACATAGTTGAATTAAAGACCAGCAGCTTACAGCATAATCTTAAGAGAGTCTTAATTTAGTAAAATTAAGGTATAGACAACCCAAGGGAGTCTTGGAGCCTAGGGAAGACTTGGCATTTCCCAAGGCCTTTAAGTATTACCTGGGAGTAAACAGGAGTGGATTGATGCATACCAAATTCTGGTCCTGTTTGCCTAGGAAATGTGAAGCAGGCAGGCTGGAGGCTGGGATATCTCCTCAGCCTATGGGGGCCTGGAAAGGAAGGTGGGGCTAGCTGGAGGCTGGGACATCTCCATAGTCTACCAGGGCCCAAACAGAAGGGGTGGGGGTCTGTGGTACAAGCAACTTATGGGAAAGATCCCTGTATTGGAGAGTGCAACTGGAAGGCCAAGAGAAATGCAAGGGAACTTACCTCACTTCTGTTGGCCCAGATGAAGGGAAATAAAGCCGTGCAGGAACTTCCTGGTTCATCCATGGGAGAGGGTGGACCTCAACCCCTGTGGGG
This sequence comes from Aplodontia rufa, assembly GCA_004027875.1. Classification (NCBI taxonomy): domain Eukaryota; kingdom Metazoa; phylum Chordata; class Mammalia; order Rodentia; family Aplodontiidae; genus Aplodontia; species Aplodontia rufa. Next base: position 11,959 of record PVKS010028422.1, read on the forward strand.
AGGCCTGAGGACCCTCCCAGATTTGGGCACCAAATATGACCAAATGGCACCAAATGTGACAGATAGAGGTGACCAAAAGGAGTCAGACCAAAAGGTGGCTGAGGAAAGCTTTTATTAGCTTTGGCTCTCAGGCAAGGTTTACCGATCCACTAGGGTTGGGGAATGAGAAGTTTCAGGCAGTCCTGTCTGGGCAGCAACTGTATAGACTGTGGTGGGCAGGGAAAGTTTGGGGGTTTTGTATCCCTCAGGGATTGGCTGGTGGCTCCATTGATCATCGGGTGAATGACGCCATTGGGGTTTATCTGTCACCACGTGATTGGTTGTTCCTTTGCATGTGTGGGCTACCTGAAACCCTGCCCCATCCAGCCACCTGAAATCGACCTAAAAATATCTTCTTGCCTGATATTGTATATTTCCTAGAATAGATTAGCATAGCACCAGTTACTTGGTATGGGCCAAGTGGCTTTTGGAAAATGCAATGTTTTCTATCCCTACCATAAGAAGGACCAAAAGCAATGTGCACTCAGGGAGTGTAGGCAACAGTGTTGATTTGTGGTCTTGTTTGGGGATTTTTGCCACCCTCTAACATAATATAATTCCACAGTACCTGGGTTGTCTGGAAAGTTCACAGTAACATCACATTAATCTGCTATGTTTTCATCATTATACCTGCTATGCCTAATGAGCAAGAGATAGGCAGTGCTTTTGAAATCTTGATAAGATATTTGCATTGCAGGACAAATAGTCTAATTCAGATGTTAAGGGTAAGATATGTCTTATTTAAAAGATTGTTCTGCTATATCATTAGATGGTATGAAAGGCTGCTAGTAAATTTTGTTTGTTTTGTTTTGTTTGTTTTTTAGAGAAGGATAAATAAAGAATAAAATTTAATTTATTTTTTCATCTGGCTTTTGTTTCTCCAACACTTAGCTGTGTATTTGATGCTGGGGCTTGAACCTGGGTCCTAGTGCATGCCAGGCAAGCACTGAAACCACTGATCCACCACTCCAGCCCCAGGCTGCTAGTTTTGAGTGTCATAAAAATGTAAGACTCAGCAGTAGGCCCAGTCTCTGGTACGAGCGATGTGACAGTTGGGCCCTAACCAAGCAGGTACCATAGGGCATCTTCATACCTCTCCACTAGACTTCTAATCTTGCTCTTTTCAGAACTCTGAACAACTGGTAAAGTGATTAGGCAGTGCCTGAAACTCTATGATAATATCTGCTATTGACCACATAAAAAATGAATGGCCAAGGCACTCAAAAATGCTGAATACCAGCTTGAAGAAGACAGTCCACAAAGATTGGAGCAACGTGACTCAGGATTCAGTACACACCTTAAGTTAATAAGCTTTATGTGGTAGAATACATGAATCAGCGGACATTCAAGGCTCAAAATAAAATTGGTGCCATTCACCATCTTTCCCAGTGATTTACTATTGCTGTATTTGTATGCTATGTGACCATGGTATTTTTAAATTTGAACACATTTCTGACAATTTGATCCAGTATAAGGGATTGAAATATGGAATTGCTGAAAGGAATGTAGTGTTTCTTTGTCAATATTATTTAAGAATTAAGTTGTAGTTGTCTTTAGGATCACACATACACATTACAGTCTGAATGCATGAAAATAACAATCACTCCTACCCTTTGTTAATGAAGTGAACATGGTTGTGCTTTACTACTACAACTCAAATTAGCACTAATAAAGACTGAATATCTATTAATTGACAATATGCTGAAATGTGTATTGTTTTAATATTTGCCACATGCCAAGCATATTATCAATGTTATTATCTCTTTCAAAATTCCTGAAAATGCTACAAGTTAAGTAATAATGAGTGGAAACATATATGTGCAGATTTATAGATTGCCACATTTGAAATTTTCTATGTAGGGTGTTTTCCCATGCTTAGACCAATCTGCTAATTTAAAAGAAAGAAAAAAAATACCCTCCAGGAAATTGAAATAGAGAAGCATGGAGCTAAGAGGCATTTGGAACTCCTTTTGCTTAAGTAGAGTAATAAATCCTGTTCACTTCCCTCTGCTTTCCCCTTTCTCGCTTGCTCTCTCCTACTTTCTTCTGGGTTTCCATGCTCCTATTCTCTGGTAAAGTATTCCTTCTCTCCTCTCTCTCTCTCTCTCTCTCTCTCTCAGGTTTATGCTTCCTATTTCAATGTGTGTGTATGTATAACCACCAGAAACAGTGTTTATATAAACATAATCTCCTTAGAATGTACTGAAAATAGTCTTCATTCCAGCAAAAATGATAACTCCTTATGGGACTTTTACCTAAATCCTCTGATTCTTAGCAAAATCCAGTAAATTAAATTATATAAACTTTGTCTATAAAATATGACCACTTGATCAAACAACATAGGCTAATGAGGCTATTTTTTGCTTGTAATTTTTTAGATAGTCTGCTCTAAATAATTCAGGTAAAAGACATTTAACTTCAGAGATAGAAAAAGTAAAATAGATATATCAAAGTGCTACTTCCTGTAGACATAGAGAACAGAACAGTGCAAGAGCCCTGCAGGAGGAGGATGCTGTGGTACTGGGAGAATCAAGGAGAAGAAAGGTAGGATTTGAGGATGAAAGACAGCAAGAGCCACTGACAGCAGAGTTCTGTACACTGAGGGAAGTAAGAGTTCCTGATGGGGCAAAAAGCCAATGGAAGGTTCTATGAATGACAGAAGTGACAGGTCTTAATTTATATTTTGAAGAGTAAGCAACCATGGTAGCTGCTAGTGATTACCTGGGTGATGTTTAAAAAGGATTCCATTTGGTGAAAGAAGCAGCTGCTGACCTAAAGAAGAAATTAGTCTGTAGCTGGAGGACAGTGTGATCATTCTCTAATTTTTGTTAGATTGAAGATGAAGGATGTCAAAGTCCTTTGTGAGGTAAACGTGAAAACACTGCAATAAAAGTAAGTGTTTTAGGACGTAGTGTCTGGAGTTAGATTGCTTGGGTTCAAGTCCTAGATTGATAACATTCATAACAGTAATCAAAGGATTAATTGAGAATCAATTAATCAGGGCATGTGGATGGCACTTGTAACATTTCCTGGCACACTTCAAATAGCACATATTATTAATTCTAAAAAGGAAAAGTTTTAATGTAGGGGAGATAGAAAAAATGTGAGATAAAAGTAATGGAATGGGAGTAAATGAAAGGGAGCAAATGCATAGTTAAATATTTAATGTTATTCGTGAACTAGCATGGTTCATCCATTTGAGAAGACAGAAAGTCAAGAATGTATGAGAGAAAATTTATGAGAGAAAAAAAATCCTCCTTCCTTATTTTTGGGCATGTTGATATATATATATATATATATATTTTTTTTTTCCCCATGGATTGGGATTGGGCCTGGATATGATTTATTCAGGACATCCCTATTCAGATGACAAAACTAGAACAAAATTATTTTTTTTTTAAATTTATGTATTTAAATTGGCTTTATTTAAAAATATTTTTCAGCTATTTTCTGAAAAAACAAAATATGCATGTAAAATATGTTATGAGAAAGAAGAGTGGGTTAGTTGTATAATTTGCTAATTCTCCATCTGATTAAAATTATTTTATAATAATCTAAATAAAATGCAAATATAAATAATTGCATAGTATCACTTAGCTTTCTAAGGATAAAACTTTTACTTTTGTTTCTTAAGTAAGAAAAAAGTGCCTTTAAATTCAACTAATATTTTTTCCTTGGAGATTTCCTAAAAGTGCCTGTTTTTTTTTAAGTCACTGCTTAATTGCAAAGCACTCCTCATTGCTTCTTTTATACGTAGAATAAGAATATAATTAAATACTGATTAAATATAGCAGTACATTTGATCCTAACCTTTTTATTGATATTTGCATTTTGCTTTAGTAATCAAAGTTAGAGAAGATTTCCTTCCAAATCCCTGAATCAGCACTTGACTCATGCCATTATGGTTAAGTAATATTTCAAAGTGAACAAACTTGCCATTAAGAAATTGAAAATAAAATATGAAGAGGAAATTTAGAAATTTCAGGTCAATAATTATGGTTAGTTTTATGTAATCCTTCACTTGATGATTTGTGATGTTATAATTTTATGAGCCATATGAGTAGATTTGTATAAACTTTGAAAGAATAAATATAGGTAGTTACATTCTAAATAAAGCTGCTACTCATAGAATCCATGTATTATTTGAAAACAGAGAAATCTCTAGTTTTCTCATGGTTTAGAGATATTATTTTTAGGATATTTATAGAAAAAATACTAGAAGACAAGCAACATGAAATTACTAATATAATATTGTTTACAAATATTTACCTTAAATAAAACATGGGGGACAGCAATTCTATATTAAGCTTTCTACATGCACAAAGAGAAATTAAATGCTCATTAAAAGACTGGGTTATTAATATGAACAAAAATAAAGTGATCTTAGTACATATCATTATTGTGATTAAAGTGACTGCATGTATGAGAAGTTCCACATCTGAACTTACCGTACCTTACATAGTCATAATTATTATTTACTTAGTGTTGTCTGTTACAAGAGTTGGCACTTTTTTCTTCCTAAGTACTAATAGAAAATCTTGGGGATTCTGTGGGGCATATGTTCTCTGTTACAACTACTCATGTTTGCAAGTGAACTCAGTCCTACTAATATGCCAGTAATGAGAATTGATTATATTCCAAAGAAATTTTGTGGAGAAAAAACGTCATAGTTTTCCTACTCTTGATATATTCAATTTTCAAATGAGTAAGTTATTTGTAATGCTTTTAGGAATCTGAAAATAATAGTAGAATTTACCTTATTAAGGCAACATATATACTATAAGTATACAGATGTAATTATGAAAGTGGTCATTGCTATAGAATATCTTGATATACATATTCTTTCAGCATATAAATGTCGAGTGATATTTATTCATTTATTTAAGTTTTGTTATACTTCACTAAATATGCATCAAACTGTCTTAAAATAATAATGATTTGGACAGAAATTTTGAGCCTTATCATCCTTAAATCAAATTACAAAATGTTCCGGTGAATAAACACACACACACACACACACACACACACACACACATACATACACAGAGTTCAATTATCTTAAATATACCTGCCTTTCCATTGATCCTTCAATTCTTCTTTAATACTTGCTGCCATATTTTAAGCCACATTTAGCAAAAATTCAACTATTTTGTTCATGAAAAAGAGAGTTTATAATATAAATACAAATTTACATTTATATATTATAAACTAATTTTCTCTTCATAAACTTTTGGAGAAATTATTCTGTTATATTATAAATATGGATATCAGTACCAGCTGATCACTGAAGTTTCTGACTCCTGTCTGGACTCCTCCTGTGCCAGAGGGAATAGGATGAGGAAAGCACCCCTGCAAGAAGCTAGAGCTCACAAGCCCTTCATTCAATCTGAATGTATAACAACCAGAAGAGAAAACACCAAATACTCTTGACCAAATATTGGTTCCAGAAGGTTTTTTTTCTGCTTTGTTTAATCTCAAGAGAAATATATCAAACAATGTGGAGAATTCATAAGTTAAAAAATGTAATACTTATCTAAAGAGAACACAATGTAGATCAGTGAGGGCAATGGGCAGAATTATCAGGTTGGGGGTTTAGAAATTTCTTTTAACAAAAAAAAGTGGTTAGGAATCTCCTCATTCAGAGTTTCAATGAGCCTAGATTCACAATATCAGCTGTCTGGCAATGTCAGGTGATGCTGAGAATTATATATACAACATATATGTGAACATCATAAATGTTAGTAGACATTCTCAAATTCACAGGACTATAATGATGGAGAATTGATTGTCATGATAAAAAAGATAGGGTGAAATTTAGCTAACATGGACATTCAGGAAAGCATTAAAGATACTAAATTAAATGTACCCAAATTATTGTTGGATATAGAATTGAGGTTAGAAGAACAATTCTAATTTTCTCATATACTCAATTCAGTGCATAGTGTTTGTATGAGTCAACTTATTTTTTATTTAGAGTTAGAAACCAGTATTACACAATCTCTGTGTGCTCACTGCCTATGACTAATGCCCACACTAATGGAGTCCCCCAAACATGAGAATACTCTGTTTTCCAGCATGACACTCCTGAGACTCCCAGGGACTGATCTATAATTAGTCATAGTACTTTTTGCTAAGTTTGAAATTAGATATTAAACATCCCACCTATCAATCCTATCTGAGTAAATGCTATGAAAAATGAAGAAATGAAGTTATAAAATAGGAGTGCTGTTTCTTGTACTGAATAAGTCAGATTTCAGAACAAAAATAAGTAAATCAGTTCACAGGGAGAACAAATAAAATATATAAAAAGTGCTGAGCAGTTCAGGTTCTTGAGGCCCACCTCTTCTGCTGGTGGTTTGGTGACATAACTATGGTTTTAATTGAAAATATAACCCCATATAACACTTCCAGAAACTCTTCTAAGTTTGCCTAAAATATTTATAATTAGATTGCTCTCACTTATCAGTAAGTGAATACTCTGAATACTCTCAAGCACTCTCTCTCTCTCTCTCTCTCTCTCTCTCTCTATATATATATATATAGGATATGTATATATAGGATATATACATATATATAGGATATATATATAGGATATATATATAGGATATATATATATATAGGATATAGGTAATGGTAGGATAAAGAGCTCTTTTTTATGCAATTTTTCCATTTCGTCTAATTTTTTGAAATTATTCACATAAAATTTTTCATAATACTCCCTTATTATCCATGTAAACATAGAGGGATAAAAAAGGACTCTATTACCTGAGAAATACTAGTGTTATTTAAGGCAATTAAATTTGCATTTAATAACCCAGGAGAGATACTTTTCCATGGGTTTCCTTCATTTCTGCATATCTTTCAAACAAGGCATTAATGTCCCTTTGTTGGAAAATAGATGTAATGTATCCTTTTGGAGAATAATAATGTCAGTCCCTAAAGCATAAGACAGGTTTGCCTACTGTCCAAGGTAAAAACACCAATGTCTGAAACATATTTATATACTGTTAAAAAACAGGAGTTCCTTAAACTAAATATTTCTTTCAAATAATGCAACCCACTGTGTATGCAGACATCCTTCTGGGTTCAACCAGGTCATACCCAATAGACTTATGTGAAAATCCAAATGACACAAATGTGTAATGCTCATTATGCCTGCTATGCCATGAGTTATGAATTTCTCTTGTGACTGTCCAGTACCTATGAAACCTTCACAATTTTTGACAAAACTTTCCTAAATATAAAACTCCAGCCCTGGATGGTTTCATCTGTGAATTCTAGCAAACAGGCAAGGAAGAATGTATGCTAATTTCACACAAATATTCAGGAAAGCTGAAAAACGTTTGTGAAGCCAGTATTTTCCTTATACCAAGCTACACAAAGATATTATAAAAGAAAGAAAACCTTGGAACTCTACTAACATATACCCATGCAAGAATTCTAAACAAAATTTTAGCATTGTGAATCAACAATACAGTGTACCAAAAGGATGGATCATCATAATTGAGTATATTTGAAAGACATTGTTATTCAACATATTAATAAATTACAGAAGATAAAATCTATGATCATTTCTAGAGGTAGATTAAAAACACATGAAAATATCTAGTACCCCTTCCTGAGAAATATTATACATTCACTAAGAATGCAAAAGATTTCCTCAATATGATAAAAGCATATAAAATATAAAACTTAATCATACTCAACAGTAAAAACTTAAACAATAATTTCTTAGTACACCAAAACATAAACCATAAAGTACTGAGCTGATAATTGAAATTTGTTAAAAAGCTCTTCTTTCCGAAAAGCACTGTATAACTAAAAATCAAATCACAGGCAGAAAATATTTATAAATGACATATTTTAAAGAAAGCTTCTGGTCAGGCATGCCAGTACACACCTATAATACCAGATGTCCCTCAATGAATGAATGGATCCAAAAGCTCCGATACACACATACACACACACACACATACAAAAAATGGAGTTCTATTCAGCCATTAGAAACAATGATACTGCATCTATTGAAGGTAAATGGATGACATTAGAAGAAATTATGCTGACCAAAGGTAGCCAAGCCCAGAGAGTCAAGGGCCAAATGCTATCCCTCATTTGTGGAGGCTGGACCTAAACCCAGCCTTGGAATTAAAGTAGCCAAACTCATGTACTAGATTCATAGAGCAAAAATGCAAAATGTTAATATTTATAAGATACACTTGCAAGATACTTCATAAGATATTTGACCAAGCTATGCTGCATACCTGTACAAAAATGTAAATGTTTAATCTCATTGTCAAATATTTTGAAGAATAACAAGGGATGATGATAGGAAGGGAGGAGAAGGGGAAATGTTGGTACTTTCCAACATTTATAAATGTCACTGTATATACTATAGCCATGTATATATATATATATATATACACATATATATATATATAAATGTTCTTCATAGGTGTAAGTATTATGTCACTGTATTTGTGTTTTTTAGGAACAATATAGGACCCAGAAGAAAGGCAATGGATCAGGGAACAGGAGGAAGGAGGTGAAGGGGTGTGAAGTGGGGATATTGAATAAATTGTATTGCTGATTTTTGTATATCTAGGAATATGTGATAACTAATCCCATCATTATTTAAAATTATAATGCACTAATAAAATGCACATATGTAAATAAAATAAATAAATAAGTAAAAATAAAAGCATCATCTAGTTCTCATCTCAAAAAAAAACACCATTAGAATGGCCAAAACTAAAATAACTGACCATATCAAATATGGACAGGGAGTTCTCATCTTGCTGATTGGGAATATGAAATGGTACAACTGCTTTAAATAGTGTGAAAATATGGAAGTATGAACAAAATAAAACATTTGTAGAAAGTTAGTTCAATATAGGTAGCATTTAAACAATATAGTCTTAATGCCTTATCTGTTGTTTATATGTGCCTGTAAATGTATGGCTATTAATAGTTTCTAATAATTTCAGACTTACTAGATACAATTTGAATAATTTTAATTGTAATGTATATCATCTAACCTAAAATGAAGTATAATAGTAATCATTGTTTTTCTTTGTGAAAAATCTCTTCCATAATAAAAATATTGTTTTTTATTGTTTATCTTCTTTATTTCTTACAATATGTGTAGTGTCTAAAAATTGATCCATTCCTATTAGAATACAGTAATATCTAAGTATGAGAAGAATGTGACTTAAAAAGAACCAAATTTTTTTCCCTAGGAGTTAAGAAAAGTGTTTGTTACAGTATTTATTTGACATGATTCTTAATCCAGAATTTTAAATCAATTCCTCAAAACTACTGTAGAAAAATTTAAATATAAAAAGTGGATTAATGTGAAGTATGTAAATAGGAAGTCTGAGGGTAATACATTGCCTGTGAAAAAATTCAGTATGACTGTAGAGAAATATAATTCACAAAGCTTTAGGATGCTTTTATCTCTTATTGGTTAATAAATATTTTTCCTCGTTTTCTAAAATGAGGAGTGAGAACGTTTTTTTATTAACTTTCCTAAGTCTGAGAATGCATGAAGAAGGAAGAACTCAAATTACTACAGCCAGTTTTGTATGGCTAACACTGAAGGGTTCTTTTTCAGTAAACACTTTACTAAGGGAATATTTAATATTCACCCCCTCTATAGGCGAAGCACAATTCCAGGTTTTCAAAGATCATTGGTTGCAATTCTATGAGACTAGAATATGTAAACTGAAATTGACTATTTTGTACTCCATGTATGTATTCTTATAACCCCAATAATCCGTGGCAGATTTCAGTTTGAACTGATCCCTAGTATAGTTTAGTCATATGTTTATAGCACATAGTTATACACACCAAATGTATATGCACCACATTGAATTTAGGAATCTTGAAAGGAGAGTCACGGTTTTTGTGAGGACCCAAGTTAGTGAAAAATCTCTGCCAATAAAGTGAGACCTGCAAGTAAGCACACAGTTGCAGGATATTCACTGGAGAGACATAGCGCGGGCGGAAAATAAGTAATGGTCAAATGCCTGCTGCTTTATATTGAGCTACCCCTGGATAACAAAGTTTATATACATTGATTGCTACTGTTTTGATAATGTTTCCCCCTCAACTGCATCTCTATATACTTCTAATAAAAAAAAGAAAAAAAGAAAAACACGTGGCATATCCTACCTTCATCGCTACTATCTTTTGAGAAATTTTAAATAATTAACTAGCTTTAGTGAAAGGTTATCAAAAGGACAAAGGATGTGATGCTGAGGATTAGATCCTAAAGCATTTTTCTTTGAAGAACTCTAAGCACATACCATAGATGAGCTAATGAATCACTGCAATGGTAAAATGAAATAGACATGGGGTAAGTATTGTCATTCTTTTAGAGCTTTGCAGGGAAAACATAAAAGTCATCAAATAGAATTTCCAAACCCCTCACTCAAAGAGCTCAGCACTGTATTTGTCTTCTTAGCTTTGGACTGCTCCCCAGATGTCAGAAAGGATGAACCACATCTCTCAGGGGGATGTTTGATGTCATTCACGTAGGGCAAAACAGATTGCAGAATTGTATAACCTCTTTTGAGGAGAAAATAGAAGCTATATTCAGCAAGAGATTGAGGTAAGTGAATGCTATTGAGTGATAATCACCCACAACTGAGAGAACTGCAAAGGCTTTAAGTTAAACTTCTGAACTGAATAATTTTGATCAGACACAAGGTGAAAATAATTCTTAAAGCTATAGAGAGAGATCTGAGAGAAGCAGATAAGATTCATCCAGAGATATGAAAAATTAGGGATATTTCCCTTTAAAAATCATGGGCTGCAACTCTTAGTTGAGGAGATGGTTCCTGGATTTTTAAAGTCTGAAATAAAATATGATTTTTCCTATGAAGGAAATGGTGCCAATTTTCATATAATGATAGTACGGAATAAAAGAAGCACAAGGATTGTCACTTCTAATGAACTATGAAAGTGAAGTAGAGTTTTTGGACTGGTTTCAAAATGACCTTCACTTAAAAAGGAATACTACATGGCCCCTTCTCAGTTTCTGCCTATTTCTTAAACACACCACAGACATCCACACAGACACACATGTGTATTCACACAGAGATTCCTGTTACAGTGAAATGAACTGGCCACTTCTGTGTGCTAGTCACTGTCTTTGGAAAAGGGATTTATATTTCCTTATTTGTGTCCTGTATTAGTCAATTTTCTGTTCCTAGAAAAAAATGATCTGAAGCTGGATAGATTGGAAAGAAAGAGGCTTATTTAGCTCAGTTTTTGGAGTCTGAAAATCTAAACAGCATAGTGTTGGCTCTGGTGAGAATATTGTAGCAGATGACCTCATGGCAGGAATGTACAGAGCGAGGCAGACCACATGGCAATACAAGAAGCCAGACACACTGGGAAGGGACCAGTTTTGCTCTTTTATATCAACTCATGAGAAAGAACTAACTTTGATCCAGTCAGAATTGCCTTTATCTCTTCTATGTAATATGCCCCAAATGACCTGAGGGGATCTTCTACTCTCCTTTGCCTTTAAAAGGTCCATAGAGCCAGCTATCCAATGAAACCAAGCTACCAACACAAGAATCCTTGCTGGGTAAGCCACAATCAAACCATGTTGATCCCCAAACTAACATAGGAACATGTGTTCAACAAAGATTTTAAAACTCTATCAAACCATTTAACCACACTAAATTAACTATTTTTTACTGTGAATTATTGCTGTAAAAGCATGTAACAATTATTTTCAACTCTGTATATCCAAATAATGTTTAACCATCCATGTACAGTATACATAGTTTTCATCTTTTTTAAATTTTTTTTGCCTTTTGATTGTTTTTTTCCCTCTCATTTGTCACTGTCACAATCTTTCTTGCCTTAAATACAAGAATCCATGGTACTTCTCTTTCAGTTATTTATCTTAATGAGTGTAATTTCTTTTCCTGGGCCTACCAAAGTAAGCACTAATTATAGGAGAGCAAAATAAAAGTGTAACTAGTGTTTTCTGATCAGCAAGGGATTTATACTTTACTCTTTCTTAGGAGACTCCTGCCATGGGAGAAAGATTCTTCTCATAGTCGATAAAAAATTTAGCTACACATAGTGGAAGTAATTATTTCCAAATTTATGTCTAAGTATATGTGTATGTACATTCTTCTTTTTACTCATCAAAAGCATCTGCTGCAGAGTTAATTTCCTACTGGCTTTCTCCTGCAGAAACTTGTACAAGGAACTCGTAAGTAATTTCCTCTATCAGCCCACCTCCTGCCAATGGAATGAAAGGACCATAGATGTCTCGAAATTATACTAAACACTAAACTTTCTAGTGCCAACCAGATTTTTGATTATGGATTTTTTTAACCTCAAGATTTTTATCTTACATTTAGGCATCTCTGTCTACTTCCAGAAATCTACAGTGTCATATGGCCACTTTCAAATGTATCCCTCAAGCAAGTTTTATTTTTTTCATTTATATATTTAGAAGACAGTTATCAAAGAGGCACAGCATTAAAGGTCGTATGTGAAGTATTGGAAATTTCATAGAGAGATAAAAGAGACACAAATACATATTCTATCATTAATGGAATCCTTTTCATGACTTGAGGATATGGTTTATAAATACTTTCTAGTTTGATGTAAGATGGACCCTTTGATAGTTTCTCAATGTCCTATTTTCTAGCTGCTTTCTGCATAGAGAGAACAAAGTGTCTTCTGCACCATGATTCATTTATTACTTCATCTTCCATTATAAATAGGCCATACCTTTTATTTGAAAGAGAAATAATATTGAAACAGTTAACCAATATCAGGTAGCTTGGAAATTTATTAGATTAATGAATTACCTGACTCCAAAGAAATTGACATATATGATTTTTCTCATGTACATGTAGTTTACAGGTATTTACAATTACTTATATATTCTCTTAGTCATAGGAAGTATCACATTAATGCTTATGAAATAAATATTAAAGGAATATTCAGTTAAATATGAACTTAGAATGATGAAAATATTAATCTTATGTTGTGTAAATTCAAAACAATTATTTATTTTATTTATATCTGTGAAGATAACTCATATCAATATGTATTTCATTTTTAGTCACAGCATGATTTGTGATTTAAAAATGTAAAAAATCTAATTTTTGTAGTTATAAAAAATTTTAAAAGTACTGTATTACAAATTCATTTCTAATGTGCCTGCAAGTGAAAAGTTAGAGTTTCAACTTACTCAAAGTGAAATCCCTAGGTTAAAAATAAAAAGTGAAATATGAATAAGTACAAAATCAAGTAAACAAAATAGTGGAGAAAGAGAGAAAGAAAGGAAGAATGAGAAAGAAAGAAGAAAAGGAAGAAAGGGAAAAGTAAATACCATCCTAAGTTTTTTAAACATGGTAGCATACACCATTTTTGATAGACACCTATTTCTACTACCATTAAAAAAAGTGAAGACAAATAAATAGTGAGATTATGTCACCTTCTCAGGGAATATAGCCAGGAAATGAAGGAAAGGTTTGAATCCAGGGAGCTGCACACTAAACTTAATAACCCTTAAACAGATGTGGTACTGACTGCAGTGGTGATAAGAAAATATAAGATAAGGTTAAATCAGTTTCCTTCAACAGCATATGTATTCTGAGAAATGTTTAGGTCTTTGCCTTAATGAAGTTATTTCCCCAGGAAAAATACTTGAGTATTGAATTAGGCAGAATTTATGACTGCCTTACTGTTGCCACTTACCAACACTTTAGAAACTTCTTTGATATGTGGCTTTTAATTAAATGCATAGAGAGGTTGTTTAGGCAAATAATTCTGACAAAGAGAACATATTTAGGATCAATCAGAGTTTTGAAAATTCATTTGAACCTTCAGCCTTAGATAAATTGTTACCCACTCAGATCAAATAATTTGTGAATAGTTTTAAATTTTCACTTCATTTTATTTATAATAAATAAAAGGTTATATGCATTGTAATATATTTGCAGGGTTCTGACCTGAGTATATAATCAGAATTAGCACAGTAAATATCTTTATAAAACTATGATTAAAGTTTCTGGGAGAGTCTTTATTTTTCTCCATAAAATATACAATACCTGGCTGGAGCAGTGGCTCGGCAGTTTCGACACTGGCTTAGCATGCTTGAGTACGTGTGTTCAAATCCCAGTACCACATACACAATGAAGTGTCAGAGCAATGAGGATCACATGAAAAACTAAATAAAAATCTATTCTGTCTCTCTTTCATTATCCCTCTCCATATATATATATATATATATATATATATATTACCTTATATATCATAGCTTAGCAAGTATAAGATTTGAACAAGAAATGTTTAGATAGATGGATAGAAAAATAGTGCCTGCCATGCCATTGCTGCTTAGAATGTAAAATTGTCTTCCTTCGTTGGTCCCTTCTTTCTTTTTTTTTTTTTTTAATTTTTTATTTTTGAGCAACCTTACAA